>JABUQX010138098.1:42500-45000 GCA_015478945.1 Trachelipus rathkii | reverse complement strand
CGATCTAGAATAGTAATTTTTTCCTCAGGCATAAACACATTTTTATAAAGTGTAAAACATAAAGATGCAATTGTTGTGCTGTTATCTAGACAATCTATATCAAATTCTTTAATGAAACTGCCCAAACTTCTCAAAACATTTTCTAGTATATTAACATCTTGTACAATACCTTTTCACATTCTTCAAAAATATTGTATTCTTTACCTATAAACTTATTATAGTACTCTTCAAATTTTTCCTTCTCATTTGTCGACATTTTTTCTATTTTGAAGAATTTCTTATCTGGAATAAGTCCTTTGTAATTCAGGGTGTCTTCATTTAAAAACGTATAGGGAAAGAAACTCTTGGAATAGCCTTTTTCCTAGACACCCATGCATTTAGGTAAGCTTTTCAATGCACATGGGGTAAATAATAATGTGTCCCTGAAGACTATATTTCCATTCGTACCCATTGATATGATTTTATTGCCTCTTTTTATAGGACTGTTGCTGATAGATTTTGAACTTGGGTGGGTCAATAATGCAGCGTATACAAACTGATGATCAAATTTACCACCATTATGTGCTGTCACAATTACTTTTGATTTAGATATTTTACTTGAAAAGTTCATTAGAAAATCAATGAAATTTCCTACAGGGCCTTTTTCAGCCCCCAATTTAAATGTTCTTGTTTTAGGACCGCAATGTGAACATACTTGCTCCCCTTCTTTATCGGTACACACATCACATATTACCTGGCATACCAGTAAATAAGGATTCAATTCTATTATTCTTCTTCCTTTATCATCATAGCCTTTATTTTCCTGGTATGTCTCGATATCGTAGTAACATGTATAAACCTCTGGATCAGTATCTTTCTTATCATCCTTCTTCTTATTTTTCTTTTTCATTGATTTTCTAATGAACTTTTCAAGTAAAATATCTAAATCAAAAGTAATTGTGACAGCACATAATGGTGGTAAATTTGATCATCAGTTTGTATACGCTGCATTATTGACCCACCCAAGTTCAAAATCTATCAGTAACAGTCCTATAAAAAGAGGCAATAAAATCATATCAATGGGTACGAATGGAAATATAGTCTTCAGGGACACATTATTATTTACCCCATGTGCATTGAAAAGCTTACCTAAATGCATGGGTGTCTGTGAAAAAGGCAATTCCAAGAGTTTCTTTCCCTATACGTTTTTAAATGAAGACACCCTGAATTATAAAGGACTTATTCCAGATAAGAAATTCTTCAAAATAGAAAAAATGTCGACAAATGAGAAGGAAGAATTTGAAGAGTACTATAATAAGTTTATAGGTAAAGAATACAATATTTTTGAAGAATGTGAAAAGTATTGTGTACAAGATGTTAATATACTAAGAAAATGTTTTGAGAAGTTTAGGGGCAGTTTCATTAAAGAATTTGATATAGATTGTCTAGATAACAGCACAACAATTGCATCTTTATGTTTTACACTTTATAAAAATGTGTTTATGCCTGAGGAAAAAATTACTATTCTAGGTCGAGAGAACCCTAAACCTTTCACATATGAAGCAATTCGGTGGCTTATGTATCAGGAAAAATTGAACAATATAAACATAAGGCACGCTCGCAACGGTGGAGAGAAAGAGTTCAAAATTAAGAACAAGTGGCTTTACCCTGAAGGGTTCGGATATATGAACGGTGTGAAAACAGCATTTTTATACCATGGTTTTGCATGGCATGGACATAAAGGCTGTAATAAAGGAAAAGGTACTGCATAACGTATCGGCTGTTGACCGCTACACCATGAAACAAGAAGATAGGTATAAAGAAGCCGGTTTTAATGTCATACGTGTGTGGGAATGTGAATGGAAAATGCAAAAAGAAGAAATTATTCAAGATCCTAATCATACCGATAAAAATATAAGCATTAGTGAATATATTCAACGTCTTAGTACGATAAGCTAATAGGCTCATAATTGATAACTTCATTGCTTGAGGCCGTACTGGAAACCTTCGGTAATATTTATTATCCTCCAACTAAAGGACAGAAAATCATGTATTTAGACTATACATCACTTTATCCTTATGTTCAGAAGCGAATGAAACACCCTTGTTGTCCCCCAGAAAAACTAATAGGTGATAAAGTACCAGACATTGAATCATTCAAGAATGGACTCAATGACAAATATTTCGGCGTAGCTTACATTAAGATTCTTCCTTCTCAAGACTTATAAATCCCTGTCCTCGCTGAACGAACCAAAAATAAACTAATATTTCCACTCTGTGTAAAATGTGTTAAAGATAATAGCTCGAAATGCAATCATGATGAGAATGAACGAGCCATTGAAGGTGTATACACAACACCTGAAATTCAATTGGCAATAGAGATGGGTTACGAAATACTTAAAATATTTGAAGTTTGGTCGTTTAAAGAGAAGGAGTTTTTATTTGAAGGATATGTGAACCACTTCCTAAAAATAAAGACAGAGGCCTCAGGTCTACCAAATAATATTCATGAGGATGATCC
>JABUQX010138098.1:20000-37500 GCA_015478945.1 Trachelipus rathkii | reverse complement strand
TGGCAGGGGCTTAGTAAGAAAATTAAAAAACATGAATGTAGCAAATCACATTTACACGCCTTTAAGACTTATGGTATGTGGAAGAAAAATAAAATTATCGTTGATCAACTCTCGGAGGAACATCGGAAGGGGAAAGAAATTTTTACCCACATTATCGATGTGGTGAGAACACTAGCAAAGTGTTCATTACCATTTCGTGGTCATAGAGAAAATACAGAATCAATTGGTCCCGAGTCTGGAAACTTTTTGAATATTGTTGATCTACTCTCTCGATATCTCTTTACTTAGAGCTCACTCGGCAAATGAGAAAAGTAGAAACAAGTATTTACATCATGAAATACAAAATGACATGATTCGTTTACTTGCATGTTCAGTTAGGAAAACATTATTATTCAGAATAACCTCAGCTCTGTATTATTCGTTAATTCTAGACACCACACAAGATATCTTCAAAAGAGATCAGTTGAGTATCGTGATTAGATATACAAAACTGACAGGAAAAAATCCCGGTGAAAATTCTCTGCAGATACACGAGTCGTTTTTGGGTTTCGTAGAAGTCCGTGTTCAAACAAGTGAAACATTTGAGAATTCAATATTGTTATATTTGAAGGAAAAGGGAATTGATATTCAAAAATATCGAGGACAAGGCTACGATGGCGCGTCTAATATGAGTGGACAGTACACTGGACTGCAGAAAAGAATTAAAAATATAGTTCCAACAGCTGAGTACGTACATTGTGCAGCACATAACCTGAATCTTGTGCTGAATGATTCAGTCTCTAACATTACCGAGGTTAGTCAATTTTATGATATTGTTCAGCAAACGTATGTTTTCTTTAGCAGAAGTTTACCCCGTTGGCAAGCTCTTAACAAAACACTATAAGGAGAACTAGCAAGGAAAAAGATTATCAAAAGTTGTCTGTCCGACAAGATGGGCATCACGAAATGATTGCCTTTTTGGCATTGAAAAAAAAAAACTTTCAATGTGTAATGAGGTGCCTAACGAAAATTATACTGTCTAGTCACAATAAAAAGGAAACATCTGGACTCCTTTCAGTTTAAACTAATGATCACCCTACAAAACAAAATTTTTGAAAACATTAGTAGAGCTTCTGAAAATGTACAAAATCAGTTGATCTTCATAAAGCATGTTTCTTCCTGAGTCATGCCAATGAAGAATTACAACATTTGAGGAGAAATTTCTCCGAATTCTTCCTTGAAGCAAAGCAGTTGGCGCTTAACATGAATATTTCATGTGAACTAAAACAGAAAAGCAGACGAACTGTGAAGCGTTATTTTAATGAAATAGCATCGGACTACAGAATAGACAATCCTTTGAAAGCTTTTGAAATAAATATATTCAATACATCACTGGATATTGCAATTAATCAGATCAAAAATAGATTCGTTAGTTTACGAACGGTTGCAGAAAACTTTTCATTTTTGGAACCAAAAAGCTTAACAAAACTGACTGAGGAGGAAATTTCAGAAAAAGTAAACATCCTCATAAGCAAATACCCCAGTGACATTACTTGCAATCTAATTGCTGAAGTGTTATTATTTAGAAGTTTATTAGGTAAAGAGATCGATACGAAAAGAAATATCAGAGATATTGCCCAACTACTTATCGAAGAAAACAGCTTTCTGTTAAGCTTTCCCGAACTAATAGCATCAATACAACTATATTTTACTCTACCAGTTACAACAGCAACGGCAGAGAGAAGCTTCTCAAAATTAAAACTTATAAAAAATTACTTGAGAAGTACTATGAGCCAGTCAAGACTGAGCGACTTGGCAATTCTGAGTATCGAGCAATTAATATTGATTAAGCAGTCAACGTATTTCGAAATTTTTAAAGAAGGTAAATATATATATATATATATGCGTATAAAGTATATATATATATATATATTATTATAAAGAAGATATATATATATATATATATATATATATATATATATAATATATATATATATATATTATATATATATATATATATATATATATATATATATATATATATATATATATATATATATATATATAACCATGCAATATTACACTGGTTGTTTGTAATGTAAATTAAAGCCCAGTAAATCACTTGTAATCTTTTAAATATATATGATGGAATAAAAGTGTTTTACAGGGTATTAATATATACAGTATATATATATATATATATATATATATATATATATAAAATATATATATTTATAGTAGTTATAGTTATATATATATATATATATATATATATATATATATATATATATAGTTATATATATATATATATATATATATATATATATATATATATATATATATATATAAAGGGGGCCCCATCAAAATTCTTGCGGGAGGGCCCCGAAGACCTTAGCGCCGTTACTGGTCTCAATACAATTTAAAGTGGATTTTCCAAAATATCGTTAGTGAAGACGATGCTATAAAGTTTTTTCAAAATTATAATTTCATACCAAAAAGTAAAAATATGCAAAAGGCATCATGAAATGGTTATAAAGTGTAAAGATAAAAGAAAAATTTGCCGATGCCAAAAACAAGGTTGTAATGAAACTGTGAAAATTTGAGAACATACATGACTCGTTAACTCAAAATTAGAGTTTAGCAAAATAATTTTTTTTATATACTCATGGTGTAAGGAACTTACATCTATTAAATTCTGCGAAGAAGAATTTATAATTTCAAAAAATACAGCAGTAGATTTTAACAATTATTTACGAGAGGTAAAATTAAAAATGAGATAAGTTGAACCAACCTAAATTTAAAAGCAAACCTAACGAAACCTAACCTAACCTAACCTAACCTAACGAAACCTAACCTAACCTAACCTAACCTAACCTAACCTAACCTAACCTTAACCTCTCTCTCCTCTCTTCCTCTATATATATATATATATATATATATATATATATATATATATATATATATATATATATATATATATATATATATATATATATATATATATATATATATATATATATATATATATATATATTATATATATATTTAAGGCGTTTTCGATTTTGCACTTTTGCTAACGAAATTTAGGAAAATGCTAAAAAGTCGTTCGATTATGTCAATTTTAGCACAAATTTAGTAAAATGCTAACGAAACGTTAGTAATTTCCTAAATTCTGTTAGGTTGCTCTTTCCCGTGCTTACCGAATTTTAGGAAAATGCTAACGAAAAAATGTAAACAAATAAGATTGCGGGGTAGTAGTTCGTTGATTTGATGAATGTTTCATTCATGAAATTAACTTTAAATTTAATTTCTTCCAAATCGATAAACTCCATCACAATAGTTGATCAATTATTTGTGATAAAAACCACGTTATTTTTTTTTATTTTTGTTTATTCCAAAACCACGTGCTCCATTAGAACAGCTGATCAAAATTTTTGTAAACAATCGGTCGATTATGCCCGAAATTCGTGCTAAAACTGGATTAGCATTTCTTATCGAGCGTTAGCACAAATGCAAAATGGAAAACGCCTTATATATATATATATTCAGAATTTAACCTGTATTTTTTTTTATATTTGTACAGTATATTTTAAAAAAATAATATTTTTCATATATATGAAAAGAACATTAGTTTTGAAAGTTTGAGCTTCACGAATTATATTTTATTTTATTTTTCTTATTAAATAAAAATTATTTAAAGTGTGTGTGTGTGTGTGTCCATTGTTTATTGTATCTAGTTTGTTCATTATTTTCATAACTTTATCCTAATTTTTTTAGTACTTCTACTAATTTCTCGAGAAAACTAATTATATTTTTGGATTCAGTGAGTCATGTTTTATAACTGTGCAAATTTTCATTGAAAAATTCAACAGTCCAGAAAACACGAAAGACCCCAAGTTTTACAAACTTTACAAATCTTAAATTTTGTATTACCATATAAAGTATATATATATATATATATATATATATATATATATATATATATATATATATATATATATATATATATATATATATATATATATATATATATAGAGAGAGAGAGAGAGAGAGAGAGAATCGGAATCGGAATCGGCACTTTTGACTGGTATCGGAATCGGAATCGGCATCGGCTGGAAATTTGGAATCGTCCCATCACTAATATATATATATATATATATATATATATATATATATATATATATATATATATATATATATATATATATATATATATATATATATATATATATATATATATATATATATATATATATTTGTTGTATTATATTTATATATATTTAGTTTACCAGTTTGGTTCTAGTTTAATTTTATCTATTCAGCTTTTTGTACGCTTCTTTGACTTTTCAAATTCAGTAGCCGTTACGTAATAACTAATTTGGTTACCTATGTTAGTTTTCTAACTATACGGCGCGGATCCATCCCCATTTCAATTGCTCTACTATAATAATAATAATAATAATAATAATAATAATAATAATAATAATGACAAAAGTTACTTAACGGCCACACGAAACGGGAAGTCGGATAATTTTTTTTTCGCAGGTAGCATCTATGATACATAAATAGATGTTCTAGGGGCGAAATAAGGTTTTAGGTTAGGTTATGTTACGTTTCGAACGTTAGGTACGTTAGGTCTTACCTCTACATTCCTTGTTGTTTAACTATTGCTTTTATGAGTTTTCATACATGTCTTCATGTGCTTGCTGTTTTTTCCACATGTAAGCTAACATATAGGATGTAAAATGGTTACGGTAGCGGCCTGCTCTTGGGATTTTGTTTTTAATTTTGCCCCATTCTCTTTCGATGGTCTTGGTATGTGCATTCGTTTGATGGTCGACGAAATTTAATGAATGATTCACTTAGAGGTGGTTCAAGTGTATTTTTTCTAGTTTACGATAGCCTTTCCATTCATCAGTTTTTACATTTGTTCCAGGGGCTATAAATTCTTCAAGTCTTTTCTTTAATGTTTCGCTATTTCTATTGTTACAGGTACTAAAAAACATTTCCCTGAACCTCTTTTGATATCTCCCAAAACCCATTTACCTTCTACCATTCGTCCCTTATTATATTTTCTCTTACCGAATAATGATTCATCGACTTCTACAATTTTATTTGGTCCTCCTATTTTTTCTTTCGAATTAAATATTTCTTCACAACACACTTCTCTAAAAAAATTATAATAATCTATTAACACCCCTTTTATTAATGTTTACTAACCTTAAAACACTACTTATGCACACATCTGACAAAAAATACAACACTATTTGAAAAAAGGTTACATGTCTTAATTTTATTTTATTTTAAAAAAATGGCTTCGGTGTTGTTTCATATTTTTTTACACACAGGGTACCGAAAATTTTTTTTTTCTACTTTCTTATATATTTTAAATTCTCTTCGACATTTTTGGCATTTCTTATTATTCATAATTAATTTTTTACATTGTAAATAAGTTAGTAACTGTACATAACTTTGACACAATAAAAAAATATCTTCAACACTTACAGAAAGCATGATCGTACACTCTCTTGAAACGACTCACTGACAGCTTCACTCACGTTCTTCCCATACATTTTATTGCATTTCAGTAGACGCGCAACAAACTAGATCCAAAGGAGAAAAAAATTTTATTACTTTCCAAAATTCAATCTTCACCCATAAAAATGTTTTTTTTGTATTTAAACTTTCGTTTGATATACACTACATTAACTAATTTACACTATTACCATGTAGCCGTTAAGTAACTTTTACCTAATAATAAAAATAATAATAATATCTTTTAATTTTGCTTGGGATATTACCAAGCAAAATTCTTTTCTGTCCCTACTCCTTATTCCAATCAAAATTCTCCATTTCTTTGTGTATCGTTCTTGTGTCTAGGATGCTACTCTCGCAACTATGCTGTGGTATTTAACAAGCACAGATCAAAACCTATTCTTTATATATATTTACCTCGGATATCGATATTTCATATACTATAATGTTCTAAGATTTAATTTCTTTTTAGGGGATTTGGGGTTTCATTTGAAAAAATAAGGGGGACTAGCCCAAATGGGTTGGCACATCAAAAAAAATTACCTGTATAGCCCGCCGCAGGCGTTAGAATAGGTTAGGTTACGTTTTGTTGGATTCGTAAGAGAAACTAAATAAACATTTTTTTTTTTTTATGAATGTCGACCCATTTGGGTATAAGTCCGAAATGTACTGTTTATACAAAGTGTATTCATCAACTTGTTCAAGATTAGAGCTATCACCATAATGTACATTATATTACTTTGGTTTTTGACTAATTTCATAATTTCAGATTTTGACAATTCAAACGTTCACTCATAGGATGATTGAAAGCTTCGAGCGTTCAAATGAACCAGCCCCGAGCTCTAAGGGAACCCCTGCGCTCCAGGTTCCGGTGTACTTCAATATATTAAGCTCCGTCTCCTCGGATCTAAATGAAAAATTACAGCAGTTTCGACCCCGAACCAACCCTATATATATATATATATAGAGATAGTATATATATATATATATATATATATATATATATATATATATATATATATATATATATATATATATAGAGAGAGAGAGAGAGAGAGAGAGAGAGAGAGAGAGAGAGAGAGAGAGAGAGAGAGAGAGAGAGAGAGAGAGAGAGAGAGAGAGAGAGAGAGAGAGAGAGAGAGAGAGAGAGAGAGAGAGAGAGAGAGAGAGAGAGAGAGAGAGAGAGAGAGAGAGAGAGAGAGAGAGAGAGAGAGAGAGAGAGAGAGAGAGAGAGAGAAAATGTGCAAGTGTTTCTTTTTCAACATTAAAAAACGTCAGTAACATCATTTGATGAGCTTTTAAGTTTGATTTGTGAAAATAAAGAAAGCAAAAAAATCGTAGAGTTAAAACTGCTGAGAAAGCGTCTTGTAAAGACAGACTAAAATCTTTGAATCGTTCGTACTATAGAATATAGATGACAGTTCTTTTTACTATGTAACCTAATCTACTGCCGCCATTTAAAGGCTAGCATTGTATTTCCCTAGGTTACGAAACCAGTTTGGTAGCAGACCTTCCTTTACAACAGAGCTGTAACTTATCGTGTGAAGCTGAAGTGAATACATTTAGGGGCAAACAATTATTTGGACAACATCGTATAACGATGGTTAACATGGAATTTCATTGTCACAAAATCGAAACATCACGAGCTAAAAGAAGTATTGAAGCAGTTTGCGGATCTTTCTATATATATGTTGTTGTTGCTATATATATATATATATATAGTATATATATATATATATATATATATAGTAGTTATATATATAGAGAGTTTGTGTATATTTTTATATATATATATATATATATATATATATATATATATATATATATATATATATATATATATATATATATATATATATATATATAATTTGAGTGCTAATGAGCAGGATAAAAAAAATCTTATGACAAAAAAGTAATTATTTAATAATATCGCACTTTTGTACGTATCGTAAGTTTGGCAGCGCCCGAGACGTCTGGGGATATTTTCTGAAGCGCAAAAATCTTACCCGAAAACAATAGAAAAACTGTTACAGCAATGTGGCTCCCTGTAGGTTAATTCGAAATTTACTGCATCGTCGATCCATATAAGTCAGGTCGAGTTTTACTGCAACGTCAATCCATATAGGTTAGGTTGGGGTTTACTGTCCTCTAAGTTCAGGTTATATTATGTTTTGTTATGTATACACAGAATATATAGGTGGAAGAAAATTCCAATACAAAACGTATTTTACCCAACTATTTGTTTTACCCTACCTTAAATTTTCACGTATTAGCACAAAAATTAGTTTTCTTTCTCATGCAAAATGAGTTTTGCTTACTTTATTATTAAATTTTTAATACTTTCAAATTTCGTATCTCATCAGAATCTTAATTGCTAGTATCAAATACTAATACTTAAGAAAAAAATCATTTATCTGCGCCATGAAACTCAAATATATATATATATATAGTATATAGATATATATATCATATATATATATATATATATATATATATATATATATATATATATATATATATATATATATATATATATATATATATATATATATATATATATGAGCAAGTTAAATAGAGCGCTTTGATCCATACTTCGCAATTCATCAAAACACTTGTAAGAACAAGATACGAAAGCAAGTGTTTCTAACTACGCAAATACTTCATTGAAGACCTCCGCATTAAATAAAATCTTAATTTGAATATATGTATTAAAAGTTTCATGTTCTATAAAATCTTATATAACTAGGTCATTGTTCACTCGGCATGTGATTCGATTATTTTTTAACATTATTTCATCTTAAAAATAACCTAAATAGAAATTATTAGATCACAGAAAGCAATTATTTCTTTACAAAAATAACCAAAAATAGAATTAGATAAAACAGTTATTATTATAATCTTTGTACTAGAATGTAATAAAAATTTAACAAACTGCTCAAAACAAGATTTTATCCGGTTTATGCTTTAAATAATTTTATATGTTACTTTTTGTAACATTCTATTTAACGCCTTACATAATAAAAAAAAATTACATTTTAAAACGATCACACAAAAATGTCCATAACCTTTAATATAATTAAAAATTTACATTTTAAAACAATCGCACAAAAATGTCTTGTATCTTAACGTCTTTTAGGTTGAAAAAGACAAACTGATTTTATACAAAACTCTTTTATTATCACATAACGAAGTAAATAAAGAATGGACAAAGCTTTATTTTATGAAGGATACATAATAATAATAAGTGCTACACGAAACAACACAAGCAGTTCACAAAACAGCATTTGAATCCAGTTTTAAAAAGTGAAGTTCAAAAAAGAAAACTATAAAGCCTATTTAATAATAAAAGGACCAAACCATTATTTGATTATCACAAAAATATTTTAATAATCAAGTACGAAATACGAAAAATAGATACTAAAAAAGATTTAATACTTAACGAACTACTTATTTTATTTATTTATTTATTCTTTTTTATTTATCTTTATTATCTATATTTATTTTTTTTATTCTATGTATTTTTAACTATATAGCTTCAGTCGAGGAACTTCCTCTTCCTTAAAATCATTTGTCAATCCATAAATCCTGAAATAAAATAAAATTATATATATATATAGAAAGAGAAGTAGCAAGAGTAAAGTATATATATATATATAAATATATATAAATATATATATATATATATATATATATAGTATATAGTAAAATATATATATATATATATATATATATATATATATATATATAATAATAAAGAATCAAAGTAATTTTAAATCACTAAGAATTTTAACGCAGTCTCCTCCTCAGAACTAACAATGAAAATTGATTTAGTTCTGAGGAGGAGACTGCGTTAAAGTCTCGAAACGTAAACTTCTTAATTTTTTAAAGAAATTTTAATTCCTGTTTATTTCTTAGTGGTTTTAAATTACTTTGTTCTTTACATTAATAGAGTTTGAGTTGAAGTAAAAAATAAATTTATTTGTTTTATATATATATATATATATATATATATTATTTATAGCAGCAGAGTATATATATATATATATATAAGTTATATATATATTAATATATATATATATATATATATATATATATATATATATATATATATATATATATATATATATATATATATATATATCCCAGAAGTTGACGATCAAACTTGGTGAGGTATGAGAGAGGTCATTTACAATTACTCTATATATAATTAGTCTATATATTGATTGTTCAGAAGTTGTTAATTTTAGTCTTTTATCTCTGAAATCGATAGTGCGTCCACCCAATAATTATAAATAATATGAGAATGAACAATCAATCGTTTTCTTTTTAATTATGAACCAGAAAGGTGTATCTTTGTAATTAAATCATTTTCATGAACTATTAACTTGCGTCATGGAAAGACATGGTTTTTGTGTAGACTGTTTAAGAAAATATTTCTTGGTGAAATTTAAATGTGTGTTTGTTGTGTGTGTGTGACGCCAACCCCCAAATATTTCACGGCAGAAATTTTTGCTCATTTATACCGATTCTAAAATGGTATATAACACAGTGTATAGAGAACAGTTTTATTTATTATAACTTTATTACAAGTCGTGTTACTTAGAACATACATATTCAAAAGTTATATAAGTTAGCTAACGTAGCTTAAATACCAAAAAAAAAAAAAAAAAAGTCAACGGTATTAGCTTCAGTCACCCGCTATCCACATGTAACTACGCATGTATATACTCGTAACATTTTACTTTCAACCCATTGCTAGTTCTTATTCTGGACTATGTGATTGTGTGTTGTGATTCTGACTACTTAGCTTGTCATTGTGAATTCGACACTTTTTGTCATTTAAAATGCGTTCAACGTGGACGAAGATAATGTCTTATTCTTCTCGTAAATGTGCAAAAATTTATCACGTGTACGATATTTATGACTGAAATGATAGGGCTGCTGGAAGATGGCAGCAGCCAAGATACCGCGAGCTAGAGTGCTGTCCTAACTACAGTGTGTTTCAAAATGTACATCGGTGGTACATGAACGACAAAATCCCTGCCAATCCTCGGAGAAAAGGAAGGCATATTTTTGAGATTGAAAATGAAATAATTAACATGGTTACAGAAGACCCATCAACAAGTGTTCGCCGTATGTCAAGACGTTCGGTTCGGGACTTCCGAGGTCCACGGTACATCGTATTTAAAAGACTATTGCATCCATCCCATGTCCAACGTGCCCAGGTACTTTTATCAGTCGACTATGACAAAAGGTTGCAATTTTGATGGGAATTGCTACGTTGCAACAGGGAAGACCCTCAATTTTTAAGGAAAATTTTTGGAGCGTCGAAACGATCTTTCAAATTAAAGGGATATTCAATATCCACAATTTACACTAGAGATTTGAGAATGACAAGTTCCAACACCAATTTGGGGTTAACATTTGGGCGACAACTGAAAGCAAATTGATGGGACCCTTTGAGCTACAAAGAAGTATCAACGGCGAAAGTTACCCCGAGATTTTGCAGATCGATTGTATACCTCACTACAAAACGTATCCCTAGAAACGCGCCGAGATATGCGATTCCTCCACACTACGTCCTAGAAGTGAGAAGGCACTTTAAACACATTGCAAATCGATGGATTGAAAGGGGGAAATTAACCATCCAGTGTCCACAGCAGTCACCAAACCGAAATCTATTAGACTTTTTTTAAGGAGTTATTTTAAAGAACCGGTATGTGCAACAGAAATCCAAACTATGCAAGAGCTGCGGCAATGAACAATGCAACCAGTATGATTAGCCATTTTAACCAAAGAGGTGTTCCAGGAAATTAAATTAAATTTTATCCGGCGATTAAGATTATATGTTAGGGCAGGTGGTAGCCATTTTGAACTTTTGTTGTAACCTTAAGAAATAAATTAAATCCGCCAAAAAAAAAAAAAAAAAAAAAAAAAAAAAAAAATCATGCCAAATTAGCTAACTTATCTCTCGAAAATATAATAAATTATTATTGCCAAACACGAATTACTTGTCATAAAAGTTAATAATAAAGGAAACTGATCTCTATACCCTTTGAGTTATACCATTTTTTAGAATCTTGATTAAACGGGCAAAATTTTCTAGTAGGTGGTTACATTTATCGTAAAATATTTGGGGGTTGGCGTCATTCAAATTTCACAAAAATATATTTCGAAACAGAAAGTCTTCACAAAACTATTTTTTTCTGTGACGCAAATTGGAGCTAATGCAAATGCATTAACTGCAAAGATACACCTTTCAGCTTCTTACCTAAAAAGAAAAAGATTCAGATTATTCATTCTTTTATTATTTATAATTAATCGGTGGAACGCACCATCCATTTCAAAGGAAAAGTCTAAAAGTATTTGGTGGTGGTTTCACATAAATGACATTATATATATATATATATATATATAAATATATATAAATTTATAGTATAGTTATATAAATATATATATATATATATATATATATATATATATATATATATATATATATATATATATATATATATATATATATATATATATATAATTGTAACTGTAAATGATCTCACACATGCCCCACCAAGTTTCTGATCGTCCACTTCGGGACATCCTGCATCCTATATATATATATATATATATAGTATATATATATATATATATATATTATATATATATATATATATATATATATATATATATATATATATGGGTATATATATATATAATCCCTGTGGGAGAAAGGATTCCCACTTGTTTGTTCTGCGTGTCGTAGGATGCGACTAAAGAGTGAAAGTTGGGTTGGGGTACCCACTACCACTTATTTATACCCTAGGAATTCTTATGCATGCCTCGGATTCGTGCATTTCAGACACACACTACCCCACATCTGTGGAAGTAAATAGAAAAAAGATTTTATATATATATATATATATATATATATATATATATATATATATATATATATATATATATATAAAGAAGAAGAATATATAAGTATATATATATATATATATATATATAATATATATATATATATATATATATATATATATATATATATATTGGGGAGAAGTTTTATTGTTGATCCTGTTGACCCTTTTCGAATGCAATGAATGAAAATTTAAATTACCCCTTTATTTCAAAGGACCAGCGGTTTGAACCAGGGTGTCTCTGAACAATGAACCTGACAACGTTTAACAACAGAACCCTATTAAAAAAGGGGAGTGTGGAAAGTATAAGATGAACTGACTAACGAGCACTACTGAATTAACTCGAACATTGAGATTCACTACTGAGTAAGGAATGGAGAGGGAGAGAGAAAGAACAATATGGCCTCTGCGGTACAAACAGTATAGCAATAGGTTCGCGTGATGAAGGTTTATGGTTTGATCCTTATGGCGGATTTTAAAAAGTAACTTCTTGGGGAACTTCTCCAAGAATAGGGCTATGCTTATGAGGTGCAAGTTTTTTTTTATATATATAAAATAAAAAAATTAGGCTTAGATACAATGTAAACAATGATACACTAGAAAAGGAGGTAATCTTCCTTATTCATAACTGGGGGGGGGGCGGGGTTGATATAGAGAATATTAGATCGTATCATTTAAATATCATTTAAACTTTCAAGCAGAGTATATAACAAATAATTTAGCTACGCACTAAACTTGGTAAGTCATACTGAAGAGGAACTGGAAACATCTCTCTATGATGCAAATCGATGCACACAAACATTTGAGATTTTAATGCAACATGGGAATCGAATTACAACAGTGTGAAAGTTTGTTACCAATATAGGAAATGAAGAGGTGATAGGATGGTAAATTTTGCTGAATAAATGTACCCTATAATTTTACTAGAAAAAGAAAAATATAAGATCGGATTTGTAAAAGCTCAAATGGTAGGAAAAAATGAAATCCATTAAGCTCGACTAACAAAACTAGTAATACTAATTAATAATATATTCAATAAAGGGAGTGTTCATTCAGCGAATGGTGAAAATTAATATTCAATAAGATCTAACCTAGGAAGAAACAAATCCTAAGCTACACAAAACTCAATCCAATTATTTAATAATTCTTAAATAAAAATGCACAATTTATACAAGATAAAAAAAAATAGTTTTAAGAATTGGCTAAGTCAATTTTAAAGAACAAATTAGGTGAAATGATAACAAAATACCATAACTTATAGTATTTGGTATGGTATAGTAGTAATGCACAGAGTTCTTAACTTATTGACCGCGTGAAACTACACTACGGCACCACATACTAAAATAAAAAATTTCTGAAACGAAAAGTGTGCAGATAAATAAAAGATACATAGCTAACGGTGGAAAACTGAATAGTAGTGAAGTACCGAGTACAGATTTTTAGGAGGAGTTCGAATCTAAAAGTTATTCCGCATCCGAATCAGAGTCCCTACAAATAACATTACACTAATAATATAGTTAATTATTGTGCCAATTATTTTTTAAGTATAATAAATATGTTAAACCAATAATAATAATTTTATCATTTAACTCTTAAAGGAGAATCTGAATTAATTAAATAGATATTTCCAAAGTTCTTCAAATTTTTTCCAAAAACCAGGGTTTAATTTATTATTTTATTAATATAATATATATTATATATATATATAAAATATTATATATATTATATATATATATATATAAGTAATATATATATATATATATATATATATATATAATATACTATCTCGGCCCACCTGGCTCTTCCCAAGGACTGGGGGTAAGGTTTCGTCACATACGCGGGAAACAGAAAAGTAGTAGAGAATATGCACGCATTGTAGAGAAAGCCAGATTTACCCCCTTCCACCCCTTTATACTTTTAGGTGAGAACTCGTTGCAGTCAGAAAATCCACCCTAGAGCTTATGGGACTGGGACGGACCCTCACTATGGGGATCTCGTCAATGTGGGTTCATCCCTTGGCCCAGGTGGGCCACAGTCAAACCCCTATAACACACACCCAACCTAAAATTAATAAATTTATACCTGTTTTTTAATCATTTCTAATTGATACTTACAAAATTATATTATATATGTATATATGTGTAATGTGTGTGTGTGTATATGCTGTGTGTGTGTGAGGGGTTTAAGGGATTACTGGTAATGTCATTATCAATCAAAAATGAAGCATCTATCGATAAACATGCTTTCTTAGGTATGTAGTATTTCCTTTTTTATTTCCTTTTTTTTTCCCCTTAAACTATTATTTTATATTACCATAATGCTTTTAAAATTGCTGTTATATCACTATTTACCGTTCTCATAAAGAGAATAGAATATATACATATATACATCAGTCAACTTTGTAAATGACGGAGTTTTGAACCGTATTTTGTCAGCAGATTAAGTCCATCAAATAGAACCCCAGATGTACAAGAATATACTATGGAACCCGTGAGTGAAAATGTTGAAATCAGGGCAAACATATTACCAAGGCAAATTAATCATATATATTCTACTGCCTGAAAGTGTTGTAAGAATAGCAACAGTGTCCATATTATTAGCAACAAGTGCAGGCTTTGTTGATGGAAGATTTTTGAGCTCGAGTGCGGTTCCGTCAGTGATTATTTTGGCAGTGTGGTTCCAATTTTAATTTCATCACTTGCATGCTGTTTACGGGCGTGATTTAATTCACAAAAGACGCTATTACAAATTTCGTTATCAAACGTTGTCTGCCAATATCTGGGGTGTCATTATTTGAGGTTAGTACTCGAGACAAAACTTCAAAGATAACTTGGAAATCAAACGGCCTGATCTTTTGAACGACTTGCCATTCAGTAATCCTGGAGGGTTGTACATTACGCATGGAGGTGTTCTACCACGCTTTATTCAGTATTGTCACCTGCCAGTATCTAAATAAACCTTTCCTGGTCGATGGATGCGCAAAGGTGGACCAGTTTCTTAGCCACTACGCTCAATTGACATAAACCTTCTTTAACCCAATCAGTGGTGTCATAGAACTGAAAACTATTTTGACATCTGAAGTAGTATCAGTTCCAGCTCTTTATTCTCATCTTCATTTTCTTGTTATAAAATTAAATCCAATAATCGATGAAACATACATTTTGCATTCATCTCCTTTTTATTACCATTCCTCGGCATCATAGCTCTAAGCTTGTTCGTTATGATATCTCCTGCTTTCCAGCTATTTTCTGTGTTGTGGAAATCTTCTTTATCTTCTTTTCCAACTGAATATAATCTCTTTTCTTTAAATCTATCGTTTGTGGTCAGCAAAGACATTTACATTAGGCCGGGGTTAAATTCTCATTTCCGAGTCTCTTATTTTAATATATATATATATATATATATATATATACATATATATATTATTATATATATTATTTATATTATATATATATATTATATATATGGTATATAATATATATATTGTATATATATACTATAAATATATATATATATTATATAATATATATATATATATATATATATATTATATATATATTATATATATATTATATTATATAATATATTATAGGCCTGTAGGGAGTGGTGGTTTCTTTTAGGGAGAAGCACCCTAATATAAGAGTTTGGTAATTTAGAAATCCATATTTGAAATGATGTTTATTCAACATAAGTAAATATGCAATTAAAGTATAAAAGTAACAAAGTCCTGTTGAGGATACTCTCTCTCGTAGGCGAATTGGTATTCACAGCCTCTTCCAGCGCGTTTTCACCCTATTTTGTGCGAGTTCGTTTAGTGCGAAAAATTTGTGATCGAAAATCAACGAGTCGCAGCCTTTTCCTTTAAGTTTATCGCTCTTGCCGGAAGGATTTCTGGGAGAGAGAATCTTGAGTGAGATTTTCTTCTTATTTTTAATAAGAGTATCTTAACAGAACGGGGTTTATATATATTCATTTCTTTTCGACTTATGCTAAAATTTAGCTCGTGCGCAAATCTTAGCATAGTACGAACATAATTAAAATCTTTTGCAAAGTTATAATGGAGTGCTACAATACTTCCTGCGCTAAACACGGAGTGAGAAGTATGTTATTAATAATTAACAAGAAAATAATAAAAAAAAAATACCTAGTTATACTTTCAAATGCAAACAAATCTAATTGTCCGAAGACATAAGTAGACATTAACATTTTAAGGCAACATAGTATACATGAAATTTGGAAGAATATTCAAATACGAGCCATAACTGGTTACATCCGAAGATCTAAACATATAATCAAATATTTGGATACATATAAATACAATAATTTATATATACAGAAAATAAAAGATGCATTAAAACACAAGCATATTTGGTTATATCCGTTAGATATAAACAAACATATAAACATTTAAATGCATAAAAGTACAAAAATGTTAATACATAATAATTATTGATATTTGAAACAATTGAATTATTCACAAGTTAAATATGCACACTTTGATCGAACCGTTAAATCCGAAGGAAAGGTCCAGTATAAGACGTTTCTAAAGTATCCATGATTTGACCAATGCGCACGTAGTGTTCAAAGTTGTAGTTACGAGAGAAACATGGCTTGACATAGTAGAGACATAGTTGCTTGAAGTTTAGGTTCTTTATTTGAAAAATTCTCATCTAAAAGGAGCGGCCACAGAACCATTTAGAATTCGAAAAAGGAATCAAAGTTCGTAGTGAAATTCAAAAATAAATTTCTGCCCATAATCCAAACTTAAAATGATGAAAGAAATCCATACCGTAAAGGAAGTTACATATGTATTTGCGAAGTTGCTTGAAATTTAGGTCCGTTAAAAAATTTCTCATACATAAAAGGCAGAGGTCACAGAACCATTTAGAATTCGAAAGAATCCAAAGTCGTAGCTGGAATCAAAAAATGAGTTTCTGCCCTAAATCAATTACATTAAAATGATGAAAGAAATCCTTCCCGTAAAGGAAGTTACATATGTCTGACGATGAATCCTCGAACTGTGAGAGTTTTGAAAAGATGAAGACCATAATCCAAAAGAAAATGAAAAA
>JABUQX010138098.1:0-15000 GCA_015478945.1 Trachelipus rathkii | reverse complement strand
TAATTCATAATATTTTGTAAATTAGTGATAAAATTTTTAAGATTAATATAAGGATGACGTAATTTTAGAATAGTATAAAGATTTATATTTTATATATAAATATTAACATGTTTTCACAATGGGAATATTGAAATTTATTTGGTGTTATATATTTAATATAATTAAAAACAAAAATTGAAAATTTCATTAAAAAACCGGTCAATTAAGACACCTAAAAACTATTAAATATTAAATATCACTTATTTTGCAAAGTTTTGTAAAATATTATTTAGTCGTCTATACTGTGTACGCTGACTTCAGAAATATCTGCCTTCAAAAAATATGATTTCAATACCAAAATGACTTGGCAAAATCATAGATCGTGTTTATTAAAAATTTTCTTAGCAATTTTAAGAGGGTATATTATACTAAATTATAATATCAAATATGTTTTGAAATTAGAGGATTAACTATCCCTAGCCTAACATATATCTCATAAGAATCTTCATAAACTTTAAACTTTTAGATTTAATGTGATTTAAGTCATTAACCCAACACATACGTTCCTACGGATTTCTAAAGCTTAAAGGAAATGGTTCAGTGGAAAACAGTGCTAGAACCATGAAAGAAACACCAATATAATTGTTCTGGACTAATATGGATTAATAAACCTCCAGAGATATTCCATTATTTATTAAAAAAACGTCAATATTAAACCCAGGGGACAATTAAGATCCAAAACAACGGTTATAATCTTAAATTCTTTCTATATTGGTTTCTTTTTGAATTAATATGCTCAATTTTCGAATGAAACATAACTTAATCTTTCGAACATTTCAAATGCTGAAATACCGTTAAAACTTCATTATTAAGATTTATACCAAACAATTTCTTAAATTGTTTGAAAATTATAGGAAAAATCGTACTTGTTAGAGTTCTAAAAATTTGAAATGTGAAATTTTAAGAAAATACGTTAAGTATTTTGTGCTACGGATCATTAAAGTATTTTTCATTATTTAGAAAGAATAATCAGGTTTTATCACAAGACTAATGAAATGATGTTGGATTATAATAAAAAACGAAAAGATAATGAAATATTATTACATTAAAAACTTGATCAATTTAAGAAAATACCATTTAAAATTGATTTTTAAGAATTACGATCGATTTTTGATCGTTATTTCATCGCTTTTTGAAATTGCATTATAATGAAACAAATAGAAAAATAGCTTAATTTTTTTTCAATGATTAATTGCTGAATGAATACTCCGTTAAAAAATTTAATGAATTTAGCCTAACTAATTTACAAATAGATTAAAATTATTAGGTAAAATACGTTAACTTATTTAAAGAGTACTATGTATTCGTCTGGCACACGTGGAACATATTTGCCCTTCAGTCAATAATTCCATAAATTCCTTCATGAAAGTGTTAAAATTATTATTAAGTTATTAAAATAAACAGGAACAAGCAGAGATGCTTTATCACATTCATAAAGTATAAATTAGTGAGGACTGGTTTCGGGTTTATATCCAATATAAACAACACATCATAACAGCCCTATAAATATTGAAAATTAAAAAATATTACTCTCATAAATAAATAATCGTAAAGCAATTCTAATGATAATTCACTAATCAAATAATCATATATAATTAAATTAATTCAATCTTTCTGACATTTTGAATTTTGCAAATATCATATTCTCAATATGATACACTTTATATATAATACAATATAAAATAATAAAGATAAATTATATCAGATATAAATGAACAAAAAGTTTATTTAAATTATAACTTCAAAATATAATTTCCATATAATTTTTGCATGACAAAATCATTCTTGAGTTAAATTCATCATTCAATAAAAAAGGATAAAGATTAGTTTTATAATAATATATGTATATGATTGAAAAAAAATTTAAAATTAATAATGAAATAGATTCGTAATTAAAATTTATATTTAAGATAATAAGTGAGTACATTATTTTTAATATGGATATTAAATGAATACAGGTTTTCAAACTCATGTGATGATAATTATTATTTTAATTGAAAAAGATATATTATAATATACACAAACTAATTGAAAAAAATAAGAAATACAATATTCTTACCATCACTAACCAACATATAAGTCAATACTAAAAAATAAAACATATTAAATTAATATCATTATTATATATCTGCTTTTATGAATAATATATCGCCTCTATTCTAAGTGATTTACCACTGTTTAAGTGTTAAACATCTTTTCGGGAGGAATGTATCACAAAATGCGAATTAAATTCACATAAGTCAAAAAAACTGACTCAATTATTTAAGATTTAACAAATACATTATAATTGTTGCAGAGATGTGTTGTTATATATTTTAGGATATGCATCAGTATCTCATATATATAAGAAGTTCATTAAAATATTTACATTTTGGTAACTCGTGAAATATACAAGTGTTAAAAAATTTCTTGTAATTGTTTAGGAGATATAGGTAAAACGATGTTTTTTATAAATAATATAAAGAGTATTATCAGTTTTAATACTAAATATGATAATAATTATGATCTATATATAAAAAATTAAAAACTCAATATTGAAATATATTCTCAATATAAACTAATTACAGTGTTCGCAATGTTAGACGCCACTCCTCTATAGAGATTCTTATTGTATTAGGTAGACTTTCATGCTTTTCTTCCATTTTTGTTAAAAACATAGTAGGCTTTTCAATTGCGAAAAACATCATCTATCGTTTTTTCAAAATGGCTGATAAAACCTGACGGGCCGATAATAAGGACCACTCTCTGTAAAAAGCACTCAATTCCTTTGATTTGTTATGCAGTTAGCCAAAGCTTATCTTTCTCAGAATGATTGAGAAGTTAGAATTCGGTAGGAAAGATGGCAGGTGAGCTTTTTTACAAGAGTGGATTAAGTTACAAAAATGGTTTTCTATTTGTTCTTATAAAGTGAGATAAGACACCAGATTTGGTCATGAGAATACAAACATCAGCCGCTCATAGTTTTGTGAGAAGTATCCAAATCTGGTTTTTATACTTCATAAAACAGGTGTGGTTCAAACTATATGTGAAGGGCAGTTCCGCAACTATTTAGGAGAATAGCGAATAAATTTATTAATACTAGAAGACCTCCAATAGATAGTTTCTGAAAATTCGATAAAAACACGTCAATTTAAAACATCCTAAAACACTTGATAATTAGAAATATACTGCTTTCATTTTCTCTGCGGTAAGAACTATTATATGTTTAAAAATTTCCAATTTTTTTTCCAACATTTTAAATTAACAATATATATTTTTATTATACGATGAGGATACGTAGTTATTTTTTAAGATACCGTTATAAGAAAATTTTCAAGTGTGTGACAATACCCTCTTACCAACCACCAAGTAATTTTTTCAAGGATAAGTGTCTCGAAGAATATGTGTAGAACATAATGATCTATCATTGCTATGTTACTTGAAGGATTTACGAGATAATCTCTTTCAAATTTGGGTCTGTTTTCATGTTAATGTTTAGAAATTATACAGAAAAGAGCGTAATTTTAAGCAATGTTATAATTTTTTTTCATTCAACTGATGCAAAAACGTTCTGGCTCCAATCCAACTGACCCATCGATCATATTTATTGTGGCTGTTAACATATCAGAGAACCAATTTATATTTAGCAATTTCATGGTCAAAAAACGGCAATTTAAAGACAGCAACTATCAGCAGAACTAGAGTATAAGTTCACCTTTAGATTCATTTCTTGAATATGCTGCTTTTTTCCTGAAATTTGCATCTTTCCTCCTCAGAGTGAGTAACCACGCTCTAATCGAATTTTGCAAATTGCCTAACGGAGTTGAATATCAGTCTATAAACAGATATCACTGCCATATATAAAAGAGTAATACCAAATAATAAATTCATTAGTGGATCTGAAGACTATTATCGCGAAAAGAATTCTTAGCTCCATATTGAACGAACTAGAGGGTTCCAGTAAACAATTTTAATAGGCACTCCAGTCATTAAACTAGTTTTTATCGTTCGAAATTGTAAGGAAACAAGCAAACTCGGCAGTTTAATCATATTTCTATATTATAGTTATTAAAGTGTGATTATTAAATAACAGTTTTCAGTCATAATAATGAAATATTTGGTATATATAAAATAAAATTTACAAAAATACTTGACCTAGTTTGTTGCTGACCTTTAAAAATTATAACTCTGTCTCATATACGATTATACATTAGAGGTAGGACAAATAAAAATTATAAAAGATATAAATAACTATTATTTTCGCCTTCTGTTCTTTTGAAATTTGCAATTTCATAAAGTTATAACAGGCACATTATTTTTTCATTTTCATTAATATGCTTGATATATTAAACCTGACCGCGTTAAATGATTTCAAATATGTATTATAAAATGATTTATATAAGGCGCGATTAGGACTTAGATTGTGATTTCAAAATGGATTCCTGATAATTAGTTGAGCACACCTATGATGATACTCTTCTATTGAATTAGTCCTATAAATATACGCTCGCTCAAATAGTTGTACTCTCTTAATGGAGAGACAGTAGAATCAAACCCAACATGTAAAATTTTTTAGATTACTAGCCGTTCAGAAAGTGGAAGGTGTCATATGTGATGTAAAATTAAACTATGGAGATATTTTTACGGACCCGGAAGGCATTTTTACGTACTATATAATTATTCTTGTGTATTTCACTTATTCAAAAACCAAATTATTGAATTTCATTTAAAAAACGTCAATTTAAGAAACCTAAAACTACTAACTAAATAACTCTTTCTGCTTTTTTGAAATTGCATTTCAATGAACACATTATTTTTGTCAAATGCTGAAAATACTATGTGAAAAACTCCAATTTTAGAAAGATTAGATTTAATTTCAAATGTTGAAATTCAGGAAAAAATCGTACTTTTAAGAGTTCGTAAATTTGTAATGTGAAAATTTAAGAAAAGCGTAATTTTTAGAAGCTTAAGAATTTTTTTATTAAAACAGGTTTTCACAACTAATGAAATATTTGGTATATAAAAACAAATATTGAAATTTCATTAAAAAACGTCAATTTAAGACACCTAAAACTATTAATAAATTCATTTTCTGCTTTTTGAAATTGCATTTCAATGAAACACATTATTTTTTCAAATGCTGAAAATACCGTTAAAAACTCAATTTTAAGATTTACCAAATAATTTCAAATGTTGAAATTTAGGAAAAATCGTACTTTTAAGAGTTCTAAATTTGTAATGTGAAAATTTAAGAAAAAACCGTAATTTTAGAAGTTAAAATTTTTTATTAAAACAGGTTTTCACAACTAATGAAATATTTGGTATATAAAAACAAATATTGAAATTTCATTAAAAAACGTAATTAAGACACCTAAAACTATTAATAAATTCGCTTTTCTGCTTTTTGAAATTGCATTTCAATGAAACACATTATTTTTTCAAATGCTGAAAATACCGTAAAAAATGCAAATATATTAATGAGTTTACCCAAAGTTTATAAATGATACAACATTCAGCTGGGTCAACCTACGCTCTCAGGAAAATCTTACTTTGTAATTTTGAGTTTTCTAAAAATTTAGTAGAAAGTTAGTAATATGTTCCAACAATAATATTAAGAGAACAGATAGTGGGCGTATTTAATGAAGAAGAGGGGTCTTATATGGAGTGTGATTTTTGTATTAAGTTAAACGCTAGCCGTGGTGGGGGCTACTCTCCTACATCAATCTACTAGCAGAATATTTGGTTTGGTGATTAAAAACAAGATGCATAGTCGTGAAATTCATTAAAATAACATCGGTGGTCATATTTTAATGAACACCATATAATTTATACAACGGATAAAGAATTAATCCCATTCATTTACATCTCTGCGTCTCTCATATGGAAGAAAATGGTTTGTTTCTTTTATCCGAAGTTACAACGGATTATATTTTTGTGCAGAAGAAACTATTTATGATTTCATCGTAGAGTATACTGTGTTACCAAACAACCGAATCGTGGCACCAATATTTTAAGAATATTAACAGGAATCAATTTCCTACAAATCAATTGATGTAGAAACCTATTTAGTTTATCGAGAGTTTAATTCTCGTTTACAGACGAATTATGAACTATATTATACGAGTAGGTTACTCTTATAATTTTGAGTAATGGTGGAGGAAGGGATGTCACGACAACACACCACAAACAGTCCAACTGTTACGCCAAAGATTTTTATAGAAACCATTGTTTTTTTATTAGAAATCAATGGTCTTTAAATTCCAACAACGGAATAGTTTCCAGGTCTTTGGTAGTCTTTTCTAAATTCAACACAAATTAGTTATATGAAATATCATTTCGACGAATATAAAAAACGTAATAATATATTTTGGTTGCATCCTGCAAAGCACTTCAGTGGAAAATATAAAGACATTTACGAAGCGTGTATATCTGCCTTTGTTGAATTTTGCACAATATCAATGAAACACGATTTATTTTTCAAATATGGCTGAAAGGGAGATACCGTTAAAAAAAATCGGCGTCTCTTTCAATTTTTTCAACGAGGAATGTAACACCACAATTTAAATTGTACATTATTTGTTTATTAGAATATCTCGAGATTCAAAAATTTCTACCTTACCTCGTGTGTGATTTCTTTTGAAGATTCACCTCCACATTATTGTACATAGGTGGTGAAATAATAAGGAAACGAGCGTACGATATTCTAAGTTAAGTCATAGGCAATAATGGTGGTCTCTCTCTCTCAAAATGACCTCCTTTATCTTTTTCGAGGAACTTTATGTGTTAAATAATTTAGACTATATATGATTCAAAATATTTGAATGATAAATGAGTTACGCTTTACAATGTAAACACAGGATCAAATTAAGTAATAATAACCATAAATACTCATTCAATTAAAAATTCAATTTTCTGCTTTTTTGAAATAAGTGCAGGTCAACCATATTCTATCCCCTTCCACAATTCTATACTCTATTGTTTGTTCAATAGTGGCTGAAACGTTACTCCGCCAGATACGTAATATCCACAACTCTATTAATTTATTTAAAGAAGAGTTTAATCCAGACTTAATATATATATACACATTTTAAATATTTATTAAAGATAGAAATCAATAAAGGATCGAAACAAATTAATAGGATACTTAACGCCTTTCGCAGATTTCAATGAACTTTACTGAAAATGTCACAAAATTTTTTAAAATTGTGGATAGAAAAACGTTGACAATTTTAGCAGGTAAATTATTACCAATTTTCATGTTATATTGAATTGTCATAATATATACTAGTTAACTCTCTAACACTAAATCAATTATGATAAATTAACTTTTATTAGTTAATATACAAATTTTACATATATAAAATATTGCAAATAATAACAAAATAATATTAGAACGTCAATATTATATCGGACTTAATATACAAATTAGTTACCATAGATCCATTAATTTAATAATTGTTCTCGCAATTATAATCTAGACATATTATAGGATAATTTGCTTCTCATTTCTTGCGAGTGAAGAATATTAAATTTTATTTTTTTCTATTAATTATGCATAGCCAACAATAACCCGTTAAAACTCTCAAAGATGCAATCCAAATACATTTTCATAACTCTAAAGTATTAATATTTATTAGGAAAATTTTTTATATCGTTACTTATTAAACCGTGAAATTGTATATCATTAAATATGGTATTATATATATTACTTCTTTTAGAAAGGACATCTTTCTCAACGTGCATAGACTTACGAAAAAAAATTGGTCTATCTCTTCATTCAGTTTACTCCACAAACAAAATGTAATATTATTTATGGAAATAATAAAATACAATATTGAAATTATTGAAATTTCAATAAAAACGTCAATTTAAGAAACTTAAAACCTGATAAGAAGTTAGAAATTCACTTTTATAGTAAAAATTAGAAATTTATTTTGTAAACTACATTATTTTTTTCAAATGGTTGCTGAAAAATACCGTTAAAACATTATTGAGATTTATACCGAAAAATAAATTTGCCAAAATGTTAAAATTTAGGAAAAAATGGGTATTAGAGTTCTATATTTGTAATGTCTGATTAAAATTATTATAAAAGATAAAATTAGTCAGTAATATTTAGAAGTGATTAAAATAATTTCATTTAAAACAGGTTTTTTACTTAACAATCATAATGTAACTAAATTTTTAGGTTATATATATTATTATAAAAACAAATATTTGAAATTCATTAAATAAATAAATTATACTGTCAATTTAAATAAAACTATTAAAGTAATAATACTATTTAATTTAAATTTCATACTTTTTTTTAGTGAGTGTTATTTGGTTGAAAATTTTTTCTGTATATCGAAACCTCTATAACATTATTTTTTCAAAATAGCTGAAATTAAAAACCGTTTAAAAATACTCCAATTATTAAGATTTATACCATAATAATTATCCAATAATGTTTAGTTGAAAGTATGGAAATATTACGGTACTTTATTAAGATATAATAGTTTAAATAAATTTTATTATAGTAATAATATGAATATAATTAAGTAAATAGAGATTACGTAATATTTTAGAATAATGTTACTAATACATTTATTTATTATATTAAACAGTTAACGTCTTTTCAGACACTAATGAAATTATTTTGGTTTAATTAATAAAATAACAATTATATTTAGAATAATTTCTATTAAAAATAACGTATTCAAATTTAATATGACTATACTATGAGAACTGGATCAAGATATACTTTCGTTGCATTCTCTTGAGGCTGGGATTCGTTGCATTCCTCCGTGTGCAGAATGAGGGCGACTCCAGTTTTAATATGTTTTTTTGTTGACGAATATTTCGTGCCATAGGTGGAAGTGTTCGAAAAAGGAGTACCATAAAAAAACTTTGATTTTAATATATCAGACTCTTTTTTAGAATTCTCCAAATATCATTTTTTTCCGGAATGAAATGTATAAAAGAAGGAAAAAATGCAGTGACATTTGTAAGAGTAGTCATAACATATGTGAGGAATATGTAATTTTTTGGTGGAAAAATTTAAGAAAAAAGCGTAGATTACCTCTTAGAGAAGGTCCAAAAAGAATACTTAGGACTAGTACAGACCAAACGGAAGAACGGCAAACCAACGAACTTGACGATAACCCTGAAGAAAAGACTTCACCAAAGGAAAAAAAATGATATGACAATTTCTATAGCGAGGTGGTAGAATAAACGATCATATATATCTACTTAAGAGAATTACTCTTCTGACTCTTCTTCCCATGATAGTGCCCTTCAGCGATCTACCTCGCCGATTACATTTCTCTCCGTACGCCAATTTTAGTCAAAATCTTTCGTTATTCTCCAAGTTGCAATTTCACGACTAATGATATTTTGTTTTGTCCAATCCTGAATCACCTAATATACAGCTGTTCAACATTAGCTTGCTGAGATGTTCTGTCAAGAAAGGAGTGTAACTTCAAGAGGTGAAATTCATATCGTGGATTGTTGAGATTCCGGTGATGAGTGTTACAGTCTTAAAACAATGTATACTGAAGAGGAAAACGCTTACCGATCTCCTTACCATGGAATCTCATCCCCCAAAGACGAGCAGGAGTGCTCCTGTATAGAATAGAAATTTTCAGATATTCAGGTTAGGTGAAAATATACTGTTTTCTGAAGAGGAATATTAGAAGGAATAAGCTAGTATTATTATTTTAATAGTAAGTTTAAATTATATATATATTTATTTATATTTAAAAACAGGTTTTATCACTAAACTAATGATAAATATATTTTATATATATAGATTGTAGATTATATATAAAATATCAATAAATAATTAAATAAATATTAATTATATAATAAGTAAGCTAAAATCTAAAGGATGGAGAATCGTGGAGTTACTTTGAAATAACCTTTCTGCTTTTTGATATAAATATTGACATTATTATCAATTGATGGATAATAGACAATTTATAATTATTTTATTATATTTTCAATAATAATGAATGATTAAGTAGATAAATTTAAAAAGCAGTCCATAAAAAAATTTAATAAAGAAATATTACTACACCCTCGGTATTTTGGACCTCAGTTGATGGATTTATCTATGAAAATCGGTACTTATATAGAGTTTTATCCTTATATAAATTTATGTTAATGTGATAAATTATTATAAAGTTCAAAAAACGTTCACTTTATTTAATTTGTTTAATATTTAATTTTTATTTTATGTTTAATATCTGTTCCATTTAAAAGAAATTAATGTAAAACCTTATGAATGGTTATAATTATATACAAATATATCTGAAATTTTCTATTTAAAAATTAACGTACAATTTTAGACTATCTCAGTTATAATATAGATATAACTAGATTTATTAATTTATCACTTTATTCTGCTATTTTATTGATAATATTGTATAATATTTTCAATGAATCAGTTTATAAATTCATTTTTTCAAAGTGCTGATAAATTACTCGTTATAAAAACTCATAATTATTAAGATTTACAATATAAATTTATGCTAAATAATGTTGATAAATATTTAGTAGAATAGTATTTTGTTAATTTTATAAGAGTTATCTATAATTTATTTTAATTATGTAAATGGAAAGAAAAAATTTGAAGAAAAGCATTATATATCTGCTGAACAATTAAACACAATTTTTATACTAATTAAACAGGTTTTTCCCAACTAATGAAAATTATTTTCGTAGTATAATTATATAATAATCATTAAATATTATTGTAAAAAATTATTCATTAAAAAAATAGTGTACATAATATATTTTAAATGAAGCACTTGATTTGAGATTGAGGGTATTATATTTCGAATACTTTATGTTATGTGATTTTTTTGAATTGGTAGAATAGGAGAGTCAATGAAACACATTATTATTTTTCAAATGCTGAATCCCTTAAATATTAATAAACTTCAATTTAAGATTTATACCATAAATAATTTAATATATTAAATGTTAGATAATTTTTAGAGAATAAAAATTATATCGTAGCATTTTTAATAGAGTTATCTAAATTTATGTAATTGATGAAAATATTATTAAAGAATATATTATGATTAGATTCTGGATTTTATAGAATGTAAAATTTTTTTAATTAAAACAGGTCTTCACAATTAAAAAATATAATAATATTTGTATTAATAAAAATACATATATTAAATATTCATTTTTATAAATATAAAGTGGTTTTAATTTTTAATAAAGATACCTAAAAAAAACTTATAATAAATTTACACTTTATTTCTTGCTTATTTTATTGAAAATTTATATAAGATACGTCTATATTAAGAGGAGACACAATTTATTGTATTTTTACAATAAAATTGTTATAAAATATTACAGTAAAAAACTTATATTTATTATTAAAGATTTACTATATATGAATATTTTAAATAAATAATGTATTTTAGATATATTTATATAGGGAAAATTCGTTTAAGCTTTTTAAGAGTTTCTAAATTTTTGTATGAATTGTTTAGATATAAATATAAGAAAAAGCGTAATTTTAGAATGTTATAATAATATTTTTTTTATTAAAACAGCAGTTTTTCACATAACTTAATTAGAAATATTTTGGTGTATACTAATAAAAACAAATATTATGAAATGTTTACATATTAAAAACTGTACTCAATTTTAAAGACTTCATATATAAAACTATTAATATAAATATATAATCTTATTTTCATGTATTATACCTTTTGGCAGATATTATATGTTATTTCATACAAAAATATACATCAATTTATTTTTTTCATAATTAGTCTGAATTATATATAAATATTCCCGTGTTGTAAACATTTAATCACTTTTATATAGATTTATATACCAAAATAATTTATTACAAATTCGTTATGAAAATCTAACAATAATTTGGTGTTTTGTTCTTAAGAGTTCTAAATTTTGCAATGTGAAAAATTCATAAGAATTAGAGCTAAAGCGTAATTTTTGAGGTTAATAATTTTTTATTAAATGAAATATCAGGTTATTCATCATACTAATGAAATGATATTTGGTTATTATATAAAACAAATATAATTAGAAATTTATCATTTAAAAATAACTTCAATTTAAGACACCTATAACCTAACTTAATTTAATAATAAAATTATCACTTTATACCAATAAAAAATGATAGGTACAAGAAAACTACTAATATATATATATATTATAAAAAATCCTTTAGAAGGATCAACTTTGAGTCGTCAAAAAAATCTCATCCATTATTCGACGGACTTTTACCAAGTATTTATATATTCAACAAAGGTATATGAAGATTTGTGAGACGAATCGTACTTTATTTAAGAATTTTTGAACGTATGTATGTAGAAATAATTTATTAAGATTATAAAAGCGTAATATATTATGTTTTAACTGCTTTAAATTATTTATTTATTAAAAACTAGGTTTAATTCTACACATTAATTAGCTAAATGAAATATTATTTGTCGTGATATAGAAAAAGCCTTTTAGTTAGAGTTGCATAAACAGAAACTGTTGTGAGGAAATTATCTAATTAAAAAATAACGTTCTACTTTCAGTTGACACTAGCTTATATAAATTAACTATTAAATTAAATATATGGCTTTTATTACATGCTTATTTTTAAATTAGTTATTAATATGTATCACTGAAGGAAACTACCAAGTAGAGTTCTTGCTCGACTTTGACGTGCAAATATTAAATTAATCCAGGTTAAATAAACTTCTAATTATTTATAATGAAGATATATTAGATTATATTATTATATTACTAATAAATATAATTATCTAATAAATGTATTGCAATTGATGAAAAAAATTTACTTATCATATAGATGAAATATGCTGCTTAATATTTATGGATATATGTGTAAAAAATTTATAAGAGAAATAAGGAAAGAATTATTAGAAAAGTTTAAAAATAGTTTTTAATAATACTATATTTATATTAAATTAAACTATAATAAATAAATTATTGTATTGTATAATTAATTAATAACTAAAATAATATATTATGTTAAATATACCAATATATATACTAATAAAGAAAAAAGTTATTACTTAACAAAATTAATACGTGATTTCTTTCATAATAGGTATATTTACAATTTTTATTGTATAGATAAAAATACACATGCATTCGTGAAAATTTATTCACCACATGTTTAAAATTTACCAAATAATTTATCAAATGTGTTTGTGCGCTGAAATAAATTATATACTTATGTTCTTATATAAGAGTTGCTAATTTTAGTACTGGTCAAATTAGGTTAGAAATTTTATTCGAGTGTTTGTTATTAGATAAATAACCAACTTTTATATTAAAATAATAAGCAAATATTAAAAAATTAAAGATGAAATAATTTTTAGTACAAATAAAAAACTATAAAGTATTTAAATTTATATAAATTTAAAATTCTCACACTTCGTACGTCTGGAAGGGTAACACAAAATCCTCTTTATGGTAAATATGTTATACATATTTTATACTGTTATCTGTCTCAATAAATGTGCATATTACTTAGATGAAACTCTAATATTTTTTTCCAAATTGACTAAAATATTTCTGTTAAAAAGATGAATTTTACAGATATTTTAACCTTAATTATAATTATAAATTATTCATAAGAGTTGAAAATATATTGACATTAAAATATTTCATACAGTTTCACTTTAGAATTCTGTAATGTGAATTTTTATAAAAATATATTTTAAAGTACGTCTTCTAGTTTATTTATAAGTTTGATTTATATGGGAACAGTTTATTGGGAAGTATAGGCATATTATTGGTAATTATATAATGGAACATATTAGTATATGGATTATTGGCATTTTATGTCTATAGTAAAAAAAGATCGTTGCGAATACTACTTAAGTTAGCTATGCACTTAAAACTGTTTATATAATACTTCTAATGCTTTATATCTTGTTCTATTTTGAAATATTATTGTAATTTCAATTTATCTACTATCATTATTTTGTGTTTTTCAATAATTAACCTGAAGAAAAAATACTCTCGATTAAAAAACTCTAAATTTGCAAAAACTTTAAAGTCCACATTTAATTTCAAATGTCTAAAATATTTAAAGAGTAATGATATAAATTACGTATATTATAGTCTTATTAAGTAGGTTAACAAAATTTGTAATGTAGAATAATTTTATACACCAATTTTGACGAATTCGTGCTTTTTGTGAATAAATAAGTTTTAGTTATAAAAACAATTAAAAATATTAAAAATAAAATGTTTTCAAAGATTATTTTAAATAAATATTTTTAATTTATAATAAATTAAAGGTTTCACAATCATACATAAGAATATGATACTGTTTGGAATATATATAAAAAAGGGGATAAATAGATGAAGAATCAATTTTGAAGGGAAAATAACTATTTACGCTACTGTAAGACTATTAATAAATATCACTTATATTGCTTTTTTAGAAATTACTTGTACCTTTCAATTAGTAAACATAATTGATTTTTTCAAATGTGCTTGGAAATACCTCTTTTTGCAGTAGCTACAAATTTTAAGATATTTATAACCAAAAATTTCAAATATGATAAATAATTATTATAGGTAAAATAATATAGTAAGTTTCTATTTTATAAATCGAGCTGCTTTTAATTTAAAATTGCGGTGAAATTTAAAATAAAAAAATATATGCAATTGATTCACTAATATATCAGTGAATAAAAAATTAGTAGCTAAAACTATTTTAAATAATTTAAACATTTTTTGTACAAAAATTAAATATATAAGTAAAATTATATTAAAAAAAATAAAAGATTAATTAGATTGAATAACAAATCAAACTTTATATTTCTAATAATTCAATAATAATAATTAATAAGAATAATAATATATATTTAATTTCGTTGTAAATACTATGAAACAGAAAAAAATATATTTAATTTCATTATAAAAATTAACTACGAGTAACAATAAAATGATATAAAATCCAATACTTATAAATAGAGATATTTTATT
>JABUQX010138097.1:10000-11234 GCA_015478945.1 Trachelipus rathkii | reverse complement strand
CAAGATGTTGACCATCTTCAAATCAACGCATATAGACCACTGGTGTTCATTATATCTAAGCTTCTGCAAGATCATCTTATATTTTCATATTCCTCCTTCAGTTTTGTTGAGTGACCTATTGGAATCGATGCACAACTATTGCCATTGTTCAATAAAACACACTTCAAGCTTCTCGTTGAACTATCCATAAACAATCGCCAATCTTCTGGTCGGTATTTAGGTAACTCCATTTGGAGTAGGAGTCAAGGGATGTTTCTACAGTATACTAGGTCTTCTTCAATGAAATATGGAAGAGGTACCCTCTCTTGTCCGAAAAAGTTATTTTACATTCGGCTTGAGAAAGTTCTTTTCACTTAGTCTAGATGCTAAAGTCAGAATCTTGCTTGGAGAGACTTAACTTTCGTATGCTAAATCATTGATCTCTTCCTGGGAGAACCGTGTGTAGAAGCACTTTCTTCATATTAACTACCACTATTTGCACGTGTGCACACCAAATCCTGGATATCTTCTTCATCAGACAATGCTAGGTCTAGGATAGGGAACACTGGGATGGGGACATCGTCGGAGTGTGGTACAGGTCGTGCCTTGCTGATTCCAAATCCGATACTCAAATTTACGTTTTTTGTAACGATTGATACCTTTCACATTAACCAAAAACAAAAATAAAAGTCACTGTGGTGATTCTTTGGCTCCTGCCATACCATAGGCACACCAAATTTAAACCTTTCTTCGTCCATTTTTCCACTGGCGGATATTCGACACACGTTTTACAGACTAATATGGGGAGCCCAAGACCTATCTTGGTCTCCGAGCTTCATTCTAAAGTATGCCAGATATGCTTGCTTCACAAAGTGAGTAATATTTTGGTTCTCCTGGCAATATTCATCACAGATGTAGCAGAATACATTAAGTTATTCAACAGGCTCTTCGTGAAGTACCCATAGTGATAGAAGAAAATAAAGTATATATAAAGGTAAGTCCTTAAAAAGAAATAAAGCGATATTACTGTAAAATATGCATTAAAAAAGATATTTGCATAAGATGGAAGACCCTGTATCTCAAGAACTAGAGCCAATCTTGGAAAACGAATGTCATTTGAAATCAGCACAACTGATATACTATAAATTGATTAAAATATCCTTACAGCAAAAAAATTTGGCTCAGTGAATAGTCGGTTGGTTGTTATGCATAGTGGTGAGTGTGCTGGGAATCGACCGGCTGGGGAGACTGAAGA
>JABUQX010138097.1:0-7500 GCA_015478945.1 Trachelipus rathkii | reverse complement strand
CACATGAAGTCGTTTATGTATGTGCTTCTAACTGGGAGGGAGTTAAACTACTGTCAAATTCTGTATACAAAATAGCCAATTTGTCTGATTAGACATTCAATATATCTTAGGTAATTATTGAGCTCAACAGATTCTAAAAAAAATCGATATTTCTGATAATCGATCTTTTATATATTTTTCGTATTTCCTTATAAGTACCAAAACAAAGTTATCAAACCCTTGGAGAGAATGTGTACGAAACAAAAAAATTTTTTTTTGTTTAAATTATTTTTTGGGACCCATTAAGTTTAGGTTATGATAAGTTTTGTTAATTGTACAGCAACCTGTCACTTAACCAAACTAATCTGTATATAACCTTTGCATTTGATTTTTCGAATGTAAAACTATATCTTAACAACAACATTTGCAACGTGCTTAGGAATATCAAACATCGGTTAATTTTAAAAATACCGATTTTTTTAGATGTTGAACCAATAATTACCTATATCTTAAATATATATTTCTATAAAATACTTATACATATTTGAAAAGGTTTATTATGAGAATTTTTTGGCCTGTCTTCCTAACATGTATCACTTTCTCATCATCAAATTACGTTGAACCAATTATTATGAGGGTCTGTGTATACATAGAATAAACTCGATTGCTGTGGCTAAGAGTTCAAACAGGAACACAGGAAATAATAAAATCTTTAGCAAACTTTTAAACTGTAACACGAATTACAAAAGTCATTACCATTACGTCATCGGTAGAAAGAATCGAATAAAAACATTTGAAATTCAATATTGGTTTTTAAATTGTTATAAGCAAATGACATTATTTTATTTGAACGATGGGGACGAACGGTACATTAATAATAAAACGTTTAGTTTCAATGGTTACGAAACACTAAACTATTAGCCTGATTAAACTTTTTAAAAACTTTTTTTTTAGCGTACTATTTTAACCTAAAAGCGCCACACAGGAAATTTGAGATTTATATGATGTATTATTTGAAAGAAGGAATTTCTCTCTGAATCTTCAACGGGATTCTAACACTGCATGTTAAAGGCAAGCAAAGCCTGAACGTTGAAACTGTTTTACAAATAAAGTATTAAGAGAGTGAGAAATATAGGGCCTACTAAAAATCTAATTAAGTAGTTTCATTTTAGAAATAAATAAAACTAAAATGACCTAAAAATAAAAGTACATAAAAAAAAGGCTATTTAAGTTCCACTAAAGTAGCTTCACTTTAAAAATAAAACTGTGATTTTTATAGGATCGAATGTGTAAAAAATACTAATTAAGCAACTTTGTTCTAAAAATAACGCTAAAAGGCTTATAAATGATAAAAAAAAAATACTCCAAAAATATCATTAATAAAATAATCGAAAATTATATTATTAAATACATATTGTATATAAATTATTCAAGTTATTAAAAACCATTAAAGGCGCACATTATCATTAGAAAATCTGGTAGAAATATTCAAAATTAAATTATCGATTCAAAATATCGATATTTTGAAAATAATAATCGATATCACGAAATATGATCAATTCTATTTTAACATTATTATAAATCATATATCTAACTTTCGTTTATGGAAACATTTTCGTTGACTATATATATATATATATATATATATATATATATATTATATATCAATAATATATATATATATTAATATAATATATACTATACTATATATATATATATATTATATATCAACTATATATGTATAATAATATCATATAATATATTATATATATAATATAGTATTATATGATATATATATCATTGTAAAATATTGTCATAAAAACAGTCATCAATTTCTCTATTAAAGCTTAAGGAAGAGCAGCTCTAAAGTAATAATAATAATAATTAATAATATATTGGTAATAATAATAATACATGGAATAATAATAATGAATAATAATAATAATAATAATAATACATATAGAAATATAAGAATTAGATAATAATAATTAAGTTTATTCAACATTTAAATAAGCGGCCTATCATCATTAGTATATATTTAGTAGTATATATATGTTATTATATATAATTATATTATAAGCAATTATATATATATGGGTATAAATATATATATATATATATATAGTTATATATATATAGTATATATATAATTATATATATATATATATATATATATTATATATAATATATGATATAGTTAGTAAGCATTTTGATATTTTTGAGTTACTGGTTCCGTAGGTACGGTCTTCAAGTTTTTTAGTCTGTGTATCCGGTTATCCAGATATCACAGTCAGTACACAGTGGACGCCTCTGCCCAAGAGAGAGAGAGAGAAAACCAGTACAAAGCTAAAGGTACCATAAAAACATTACCATCAAATTTTATGTTCTCATCACGAGTCGATAGCATTGGGTACGTCGATATAAAAGTATATAAAGATTGGAATCGATCAAACCTATAGAAATCCCTATACAATACTCATTGCAAAGGCTAGAAAATCCACACGACAAGATCTGTCCAATAAACGATTGTCTTTCATTGACATTTGAAAATCGTTTCTCCGAGAAAAAAAAAAATTAGGAACAAACTTTCTCTTTCAGATGCAATCTCGAAAACCAACTTACATTTCCAAAACCGTAAAAAAAATATCAACCATAAGACTTGTCTCCATAGTATGGATATCTCCATCAGAACAAGTCCCATCACACCTTCAGGAGAAGAAGAACGCTCGCTTTAATCTTCAAGGGAATAAACAAGAAACCACGTGATAGGAAACGAGAACGAATGTATTAGAAGAAATTGAGAAAAATTCTTCCGAGGGTTTTTATTTGAACAAGAAATGCGGCCGAAACTCGAATCCAAACTTCTCACACTCTAACCGGAAGGTAGTTGGGCTCCGGACGTGGCCGAGAACACTCGAAAATCTTTCTCATTGACGACATGCACTCCGTCGTTTGAAAATCTGAAAGCATATAATTAATGTTTAACACTACCCTAAACCTATGCTATACTAGGACTAGAATAGCTAGTATATATAGGGTTAAATAATAATACTAAGTATATGGGAAAATAGTAAATATATGACAATTAATATATAGTGGTATTGGATATATATTGGGTAGTATTAATATTAGCTTATAATATATATATATGAGTTATAACTATAGTATATAATGTATGATAGGTAATGTATATATATCTACTTGAGAAGAAATATTCCTATTATTATGTATGATTATTGAAAATCTATACATTAGGTAGTAACAAAGGTTCCCGAAGGTGTATTTTCGAGAGCTGCCCACACCGTTCGGCTGACTTATGCTAGTAAGTAAACAAAGAAATACGGATTAAGAATCAGAGAACAGGAAATTGAGTAGGCCTGTGAAACGGCCGGAGGCGCCCGCCCGTCCGCGACATGCGAGCTGAATATGTGTAACCAAGGTACTCTCCCTATTACCTGTAGCGTATGCGTAACCTATATATACTATATATATTACTATATTAAATATTTTTACTATATAATATACATCATGTATAATATAAATAAATATGTTTATATATATTTATATATACTATTAATTATATTATTTTTTATTATAATAATAATAATATAATCTTATTACTTTATATAATATATATATCTATATATATATATCTATTTTATTGAAAGTAATACGATGATATTTCAGTATCCTTAATCATTTAAAGCGTTAACTAAAATATTAAAAAACTTTGGCAAGACCATTTACACGAAACATTTTTGCCTAAATAAATTTGTTTGCTAAACACAAAGTATAATTTAAGCAAGAAAGCAAGTTTATATATATATTTTAATACTAATAACGTTGTGTTGTTGAGAGAGAGTAAACAGGAGGGCGCCTGAGGAAGGATAAAACCTTGTTTAAAAAAAAATTTATTACACAAAAAAAATGTCAGAAATGGCTTGCAAAAAGTTTTTAATATTTTACTTAAAATTTTCATGAAGCTTCATTAAAAAATTGTAGTATGTAATCACATAGTTATTGTATATTATATATATACTATATACTACTATACTTTATATATAATATAATATATAATATATATATATATATATATATATTAATATATATTATATATAATATTATATACATATATAATAATTGTTTTGTTTTTTTAGTTTTATATAATACAGCATACCTTCAGTATAGAAGCCTTCATGAAAATATTAAGCATGATAAGACACGGAGCAGATAGGAAGTTTCAAGGTAATAAAATTTTGCTGGCTTTTTATTTTATTGGATTCATTAATGTATTTTCTTTTTAAAATTGAGAAAGACGTTTCACAATGTGAGATTTTGAAAAAGGAATGCCAACTTACGGGATTCAAAGGGAAACAAGAAAGCATTCATAATAATAGATAACTTTTTAATAATAATAATAATAATGATAACTATTTTTTATATAGATTATATACTATATATACTATATATTAATATTATATATATAGATTATATATATATATACTAATATATATATATATATAGTACTATATTATATTATCATATATAATAACATAGTATATATATATTATACTAATATATCTATAGTTATAAATAGGGTTAGGGAATGTTTATTGTTTATATTATATGATTTAAGATTTTAAAAAAAAAGAAAGGAGTGCATGTCACGGTAAAAAAATGAGAGAAGATTTACGAGGGTTATAAAAGGAAAAGTAAGCGAGAGAACTACCTTCCGGTTAGAGTGTGAGAAGTTTGGATTCGAGTTTCGAAAATTTAAGGTTTATTGTAAAATTAAAAAAAAAATATGTAGAATTGTTATAAATATATTTATAAATAAATTAGTTAACACATAGAGAGCTGTATCTTTCAGCGTTTCATTCTCTGAAGATTAAAGCGAGCGTTCTTCTTCTCCTGAAGGTGTGATGGGACTTGTTCTGATGGAGATATCCATAGTTAGCTTAACTTGGTTGAGTACGGGTTGACTATTTTTTTTTACGGTTTTTGGGCAAATGTAAGTTGGTTTTAGATATTAGAGAATTATCACAGTAAACTTGTTTTAATAATTTTTTTTTTTATAAGGGGAAAAAACAAATTTTTAAAAGTACAATGAAAGAAATTGAGACAGCATGCAACAAATTTGTCATTGATTTTATAGCATTTAAAAAATGACAATTGTAAATGTTTTTATATAGGTTTGCAGCTAGATTAAAAATATTCTATATAATTTCTATATAGACCAGGTAAAAAATGCATTTATTTATGGAATAGTGCATGAGAAAATAAAATTTGATGGCTAATTGTGTTTATGCGTCAAATTAGATTTGATACTCGTTTAGGGGTACTATGATACTTATTCGTCACAGAGAGTTATGGCAGAGCTTGTAATTGATAAACCGCGTAAAAAGAATAAAAAAGAAGAAAGTTAATAAGGAATAAGAAAATAGAAAGTATCATTGGACTACAATCTAATAGAGGTGAGGGTATATATTATATACTAAGTAGGTATAGGTCATAAGGTATATAGTACTATATATCATATTATGATACCTATCTAGGCTACGGCTATCATATAAAGTGCACTAGTATAATTGATATATTAGTATATCTATAATATATATATATACGTACTACTATATTATATTATAGGTATATATATTATACTATAATTATAGTAGAGTAATTATTAAAATGTTAATAAAATTATTATTATTATTATTATTATATTATTATTATTATTCATTATATTATTATTATTATTATTATTATTATTCATTAATATTATTAATATCTATTCATTATTATTCAATTTAATTTAGAGATGTATTAACGTAATCCGGTTAAAGAGCTTATGAATGTTTTATGAAAATAATTTTATATATATATATATTATATATATATACTATATATATATATATATATACTATATATATATATATATATATATTATATATATATATATAGATATAATATATAGTATATACTATATATAGTATATATATACTATTCATATAATATAAATACTATATTTAACCGAAACATAGAAAATATAAAAGAAAATCAATTTCATTTTATATATAATATATGAGAAAAATAACTGAAAATTATTCATTTTGTGAAATTTTGTGCATCATAGATTATTATTCTAAAAATATTGTATATTTTGCAACGAGATAATTTGAATTTTGAATATTTATAGGTATTTCACAAAAGATAAGTGTGCAGAATTTATGTTTTCAGAATTGCACAATTGCTTATCAAATATATTGGATTTGGTCACGAAAACATTTCTAGATGTATTTAGATTTAATGCATACATTTTGGAGTATGTTTTTTAGTCATTTATAAGACATGCTTTAGAGTTATGGTTTTAGGGAAAAAAAGTTGATTAATTAGTAGTTTATTAAAAATTAGATAAATATAAAACAACATAAAAGGTTACTATTTTTTACAAGTGAAGCATAATTTAGTGCGAAGATCATCCAAAATAGAATTGTTGTTTATGTTTAATTATTTTTACGTAATTTTTTAGTTTAATTAATTAATTGAATGAAGAATTAATTATGTTTATCTTAAAAAGAAAGTTAAAAAAAATTGCAATCACTCAAAATATATTTAATAATTTGTATTTGTCAAAAAATAGGGCATAAAGTTCTAAAACAGTAAGGCATTTGATTGAATGTCTATATAAGCTTGTTTAGAACTAAAAACGGGCCCCCGCCACTTGGAGCCCAGCTTGAAGATTCAGAGTTAGAATTCTGCTTATCTTTAAAAATTTTTAACTAGCAAAATCGAAACATTACAGACTATTGGAAAGATTTAAATGTCGACGTATGTGCTTGCTGGAGAATTCATACAAAGGCGTCAGAGTTTTTAAAATACGTAAAGCATAAAAAGTTTTTAAAAGTTTATCAAAAACAGTTACAAGTTTCTATGGTCTGAATCGGTTTAATAAAATAGATTATCATGTCATAAAAGTTATTCACTCTAATGTATATAGTAATATAGTTAAAATAAAATAAGCTCATTTAGATATAGATAAATATACAAAACCAAATACCAGCTTAGAACTTATAACAATCGTTTGTATAATAAGATTATTTACTGCACCACAGATGAGACAAAATGGAATGACGTCCAATTAGTGTAATTTACGTCTCTAAACAGTTTGCGAAAAGATTTTATTATTCACAAAAATATCATAACAAAGTTTTTACTAGTATTTATTTATCAACAATCGGACGGAGTTTAATATAAACATAAATAAACGAAAACATAATAATAATTGGCTCTAAAACGTAAACCTTGATGCGATAGAGAACAGTGATAAGAAAATCTAAAGAACCAGCGATCGCCCGGGGTGACACGCCCTTCTTACCCGCGCCGCCGTGGCCCTGCCGGCGTTAAAAACAGTCTTCGACGCCGAATGGAGTTGTCTCCCTTCTTGCATGCCTCGGTCTCGCATATTTTCTCGGAGGCCAATGGGCTCTTACACGCCTCCTCCCGCCCGCGTCGCCGTTTGCG
>JABUQX010138096.1:15000-28273 GCA_015478945.1 Trachelipus rathkii | reverse complement strand
ATCTTAATCTGGTGTGATTTCGTCTTCCGATGAATAGGATTTCCTGAAGCAATAAATTATAAAAAGTACGTGATTGGAATATAACAAAACTTTAAAGTGCTAGCAATAATATAATTTACCCTAGTAAGGGGGCTCTATAAACTATCATTTATATAACTAAGTCAGTGTGACGTCACTGATCAAAAATAGCCAATAGAAAATACTGGCTTAAAAATTATATTGAAAGATCTTCGAGAAATGAAAACGAAATCAGAGCTTTGAACAATCCGAAGTGAATTGAAGTGCAAATTTCTTGTTGTTAATTTTAACCTTTTAAAATTTAATCTTTAATTTCATTTCAGTATTAAGTACCTGAGAATTGAAAAGACAATATCCATTTAAAAACTTGTGCAATTTCTTAAATCCATTAACAATCATTATTCTTGTGAAAAAACTATTTGTGGAATTTTAATAATTGTGTTGCCATGCAACTTTGTGCAATAGATTGTCATCTATTTTAAATAAATGGTAAGAATCAAACCATCTTATATATATATATATATATATATATATATATATATATATAAATATATATATATATAATAGATATATTATAATATAGTAAATTATTATTATACTAATATATATATTATATATTATGATATATATATATATATTAATAATATATATATATATATATATATATATATAATATATATATATATATATATATATTATATATATATATATATATATATATATATATATATATATATATAATTATATTATAAGCAACCGTTACATTGTTGCAATTAAAGCTTTTATATATTTGCAGCATGTGATTCCAAATTTCACGTACACCTTTTTCGGTCTTAGTATTTTAGGATTAATTTTCATTTATTATTGTTCTCAATTTTGATTATTGTTCTTCTTATGTTACATATATTTTGATGCATACCATATTTAAGTTGTAATATTAATGTTAGTAAAAGTTTATCTCTACCAGAGTTTCATTCTACACATTTATATTATTAACGCATAAAATTCATTAAATTGAAACTACCAGTACTACGCTATAACAAGCATTTAAATAGTAAGTAAATACTGTAACAAGAAAGTTTCTTAAAAATGGCGCTCCTTGTCACCGCCTGAGAATTCTTCTGTTTCGCATTTTGCGTTTTCGTTGCCCATCTCTCTCTCTCTCTTTCCGGAGGAGAGGCCTCATATCTCTTATCGCCATAAAGATATTAACATATTTAGGTTTTCACAACCAAAATAACAAATTGCAATACATAAGATCACAAGACTATAACATAATCAGTGAGTGGAATTACTAGAAATTATATATATATATATATATATATATATATATAATATATATATATATTATATATATAATATATATATATATATATATATATATATTTATTATATATATATATAATAATACTATATATATATTATATATATATATATATATATAATCCGAATACTGAGCCGAAGGGGTTGTGTGTGTGTGTGTGGGGGAAGAGTCACCCATCTCTCACAAGATTGGTTGCCGCTACATCTAAAAGGCGTGAACAGTCAATGCCATTGAAGTCATTGCAACGCCCCAGCGATAGATGCCCATTGGTCTACAAATTCATGACGAAAGAAGGATCAAGTCTTCTTAGATGACGTCACTGTGATCAGATCATCTTTCCCTCTCAATCTCGTCACGAATGTATGACGCCTTAAATCTCACTCTCGTCACGGATCCATGACGCAACTTTAAAACTATTAAATTTTTTTCTTTGTTTGTTATATTGAAATAAAATAATGATAATAATAATCAGAATAGTCAAGGAGTTTGTTGGTTAAAATTGTTGGTCAAAATAATCAACAAAATTGTTGGTCGATCCTTCTAAAGAAGAAGCCAACATTGCTGGTTGACCAACCAACAAACCGACCAACCAACAATAAAGTGTGTCTATTTAAAACACAATTCTTACAACACATTTATGCAAGAAATAAATGATGACTCCCAAAAATTTGAACTCCAATAATTGTACCATCAGCATTCCTTTTGTTTTGCTCGATACTTACAAGCTTGCAAAAATTTGGCCTAAAACTAAATTAAATTTTTTTTTATTAAATATTTAATATAATCTTAGATAATAATATATTAATATTATATAAAAAGAAAATTATATATAACATATACAATACAAAATGTTATATATATATATATATATAATATAATATATAAATATATTTGACAGAGTTCAAAGGTTTAATTCCTTTTAATTAAAATTATATATATATATATATATAATATATATATATATATATATATTATATATATATATATATATAATATATATATATGTATAATATATAATATATATAATATATATAGTATAATATATATATATATATATGGTATATATGATATATATATATTTTTCAGTAGTACGTGTGATAGTAGTAGGGCGCGGAATTGTTGCAGAGGGACTATCTACTGAAGGAAGACGAACTCACTCCATAGTAGTAAACCATACATTCCCCCCGTCATCTCAAAAGATACCTTCCAGAGTAAGATTACCATTATACAGTTTTTATAGTACTTTTATTTAATATTTTTTTTCTTTAAAATGGATAATATTAACTGACAACCCCGACTACTAGTACTACTGTAGACCCTACGACTACTACGACCGATAATTTGGTTACTACTAATACTCCCATTACTGACATACAAACTCTTTTTACTGCTTCTCCTACTTCCTTGATGTCCCCGACAGTTGTTAACACTACATATGGTCATGGTGCTCAAGGAGGAACCATGCCCCCCCCCTAGATCTGCTATGCATGACCCAGTCACGGGATCTCTAACTTATGGGGGGGGTACAATATGTGCCTATTCATACTCGACCACAGGGTTTGCAACTACCAGGGGTAATTACTTGTGTAAACGAGAATATGGGGATAAGTAGTAGTGGGGTGCCTATTGTCAGCCAAGTCCCTATCTTTAGCATCCCGACTCAAATGGGTCCTTTAAGGGTTCCTGCTTCAAATACCTTTACTACGGGATCATATGGGGCAAATCTTAATATTAGTAGTAACTCAGCTTCTGTAGGTCAGGGTGGGGGATTGCAAAATCCAATGCCCCAAGGTTACATGGCCATGCCTGGCACTTACCAATACTACCAACAACCCCCTCCCCCCTTCCCTATCAATATTGAAGCCAATAGTAGTAGTGCAGCACCAGAGGTGCCCTATTTGAATAATCCCCACAGGTCTTTAATACAACCAATTCAAGGATCAGTACAGAGATTGTATAATACTAGATTCCCAGTGGTTAAATTAGAAGGCGAAAGAAACAAGGTCTGGTATGGCCCAAGTATTCGTCAATGGTTGACTAACGTTGAAGATGCCTTCAAAGCAGACAATGTCACCACTGACTATGGGAAACTAGCAACTTACTCTCACTATGTAGACCCTAAAGGATCTGTAAAAAGGTTCATAGACGGTAGTACCGAATTGAAATATGCCACTGAATGGAACGTTTTTGCTCGAAAACTTTTGGGTGCTTATGATCCACCAACAGTAGAGTCTACATTCACCTCTTTAAACAAGATTGACGAAATAGTATGGGAATCGAATATGACCTTCTTGTCGTTTGTAAATCAACTCACAGTAGCCATAGATGACTACGATAGACATGCCATAGCTCAGTACGGTGAAAGTATCTCGGAAAAGACTAAACGCATGCTTTTATTTTCAAAGGTATTCAAATACACTTCCAAGTCTTTACAACCCAAAATAGTGGAATATTTTGACATAAATAAGAGTATTTTAGAACAAGTAGAGACATATATCGCCAAGACAGCTAATGCTATAAATTCAATGACTCCACAAAAGGTTTCAATTGCTACAAATGTAAAAGGTAAACAAAGTGTTCACCAAATCCAAGAGAAAAGTAGTAGGGAGAGACAGAGTGGTACTAGAGAGAGACAAGAAAGACAAGGAGCTAGAGAAAGAACTAGTAACCAAAGGACTAGCATGCCTAAGTGTACTAAGTGCGAGAGATACGGACATTTGACCAGGGAGTGTGTTTATGATGCATTTTGCTCTAGTTGCAAAATGTACCATCAGAGGGGAACGAGTGAGGCTTGTGCTGGTACAAGCTGGGACTTCAATAGCCCTAGTGCTTTAAGAAGAATAAAGTATTTATCTCTTGCTCCAGAAGGGACAAGAGAGCGGAAAGTAGTGAGTAAAGATAAGAATAGAAATGACAGAGCGCAAAAGGACAGGAGAGGTAACAGGAAACCAGAGAGTGCTCCTTCATACCCCTCCTCTTTTCCTTATTCCTCTACTTCTTCTAACTATCCTTCACGTACCTTTCCTTCTTCTGTAAATGTACAACGTCCCATGTATAAACCTTCTGCGTCTTATGTCCCTCGTAATGTGTATACGTCTAACCCTCTCTCTCAACGTCCTTTTTCAGCTCCAGTACATAGCTCCGGCCGCTACATGCATCAGCACGTAGGGACTATGGACGAAGCTGCTGCCTATCCTCTTTCTCAGGACCAACCTGTGTCCTCCTATGAGAATTACACTCCTTATACTAATGAACAAGCTCAAGCTTATTATCCACATCCTGAAAATAACACAGATCCAAATTTTCAGGGGGCGTTATGAAATTGACTTCAACTCATAACTGCCCCACCTCTCTCGGAGTCGATAGTATAAACGCTATAGATTCCCCTATGTCCTTTTTAATAGAAGACACTCTTCCTTCTTTACCACCATCATACATACTCACAACTTCTAATCATATGAAACCAGGGGTTTTATATGGTCTTCCTTTTCAACTTACACATAATTTCAGCCATAGGATCGAAACGTTAGGGCTCTTAGATAGTGGAGCTTCGCGCTCAATCATTAAGGAGGGTCTTTTCCGTAGATTTTTCCATAAGACAAACACTACAAGTAACCCAGTTTTACATAAGCCTGATGTTTCATTACGGTCAATATCTGGTCAGGAATTAGTGATACAAGGAAGAACAGAATTGCATGTTATAATTGGTGGTAAAGCTTTTAAATGCAGCTTTTATGTCGTTCCAGACTCTACGTCGTTTCCTTTAGATATTTTAATAGGAACCGACATATTAAAAATTTTGCCTCTTATGATAAATATAAGAAGAGATAGTGTCTGTTTTGACGATATTAGTGGTAAAACTATAGAGATTCCATTACAATTAATAAGAAAAGGGTACAAGAGCACGAAGGGTGCTCCTCTTTCCTTAAACAATCTCCAAAGTTATCCACACCACAAAGGTATATTAGTGGGTACAGGTACAGACAGGTCTTATAGTCAAGCCCTTACTTCTACGCCTCCACGAAAGGACATAGAACATACAAATAAGGTAAGTTATAATAGGGATGTATTAAGTTCAGTCAGTAATGCAATAAGAGATGGAAATACTGCTGTCGGTACCGGTACGTATTCTTCCAAATCTCCAATTAGGGTCTCTCCCTATACTGGGAGCAGCCACCCCACGTATAGAACCTCCGTCGGTACCGGAGATCATTCTATACCCTTGTATCGCTCCTCTGCCGGAGGCTGCTTGAATAACTTGTATCGCTCCTCTCCTGGAGGCTGCTTGACTTCTCAAACCCCTTTCTCAGGAAAGCATATTCGCTCCTTTATAGCAGATGGCTGCATGACCACTCCTTGCTCCCACTAAGGGAAGTGTGACCCTAATAACCGGAGCCACCGCAGTAGCTTCCTCCACATAGGCGGTTCATCACTTCGCCTATTCACAAAATGGTGTCTATAGCCGATGCACCGCAGTCGCGGCCAGTGCATCACCTGCACACCTGTGCCACTAACGTTAAAGCTCAAAATTTGCATTGCGCCTCAGTGCGGCCCATTGCAACACCTTGCACCTCTGTGCACACTAGTGTTAAAGCTCAAAATTTGCATTGCACCTCAGTGCACCCCAGTGCACCACACTGCACCCCAGTGCACCCTAGTGTAGAAGCTCAACAAGTGTATTGTACATCACCACGTGCCAATTTAGGTCGGTGCACACCAATGCAATCTTCATATAATGCTAGTAAGTCTCAATTTAATGCACCACAAGGTAAGTTAAACATGAACTTCGCAGTACCAACACCTCCTAGTCCCAAATCCTCGGAGTGTAAATTATAAAAGTGTCAATCACAACGTTTGCCTGCCTAATAGAACCACCGGGGTGTCACCTCGTATAGGAGCACCACCACTGCCTCATAATTTAATTGAGCGTCCTGTCACAAGCTATCCTAGTCCTAGGTCGGATTCTTCTCAGACATCAATGATTATAAATAATGAGCAGTATAACTCTCCAGGGAGTCGGTGTCGTTCTGTCGTTCCTACCTTGGAACATACTAATTATTATTCATCCCTTTCGGATGAAATGGATAATATAGATAATATGGAAAAAGGTTAACTGCTGTAATGAAGTAGTACAGCATAACCAGCAGAGAAATTGTCTTAGACAGTACAATACATACCGTAAGCGCAGTACACTTACCTTCAAAATGAGGGTACGATAAGCTCCAGTACACAATTATTGGGATACGCTTTTAACACCCCATCTGGAAACCTACCTCGCCTATATACTTCTATTTCCTATAATACCCTTCTTAATTCTTTACCAGGAGATTTAATACAATTTTCACATCTTCCTTATCTTACGTCGCACCCGCTAGTACCCAATAATTTAATTCCTCTTTCTTCCCTCCGGCCACCACCAGAATGCAGATCGCCTTACTCGGGACAACACACATTTACAGAAAGCTTAAAACTGTTGTCAAGACGATATCCTTTTCTTACCTAATGTGTATACTTTCACTCGAGCTTAGAGCTATTACCTCACTCAAGGTATATTCTCCCTGTTAAGGTACAGTCCAATATTGGTGCTTCTCCCCCGGAGAATTTAGCACTCATTACTGAAAGTAAAAGTGATTATCTTTCTACTGGTACACTTTTCTTTGGAAACACTCTTTCTACTTGCCAAAATATGGCAATATTTTGTTAGAACTAGTAAACTTAGGTGCAGATACAGTTACTTTCGACAATCACTGCCTACTTACTACAGCTTCCCCGCTTCTTTACAAAACCACAGAACCATACGACATTAACACTGTCACTGCTTCTAAAGGTCTTTCCGATGCACAAATTCGGGAAGTTTACAGAGAAATTTTACTCTCTGAATCCAGTAAGGATTCAAACAAATACGTTTTAAATAATCCTTCACAACTTGAAGACATGCTTTCATTCATAGTTAAAAAAAGAACCACTATTGCTTTAGCGGATGATCCAGTAGGAGTCTGCCCTTTAAACAAATTTTCTATTAAACTCATGGAAGGCAGTCCGGATTATGTGTATACCCGTCCTTATAAATTACCCCATAAGTATATGGAAGCCATAGACGAATGGGTAGAAGACAGCTTGGAAAAGGGATACATAGAACCTAGTATTTCTCCTAATAATTCCCCTTTGCTTTTAAATCCTAAAAAGAGCGGTGGAAAAATGAGAGTAGTAGTAGATTACCGGAAGTTGAATTCATTCACAGTTCCGGACAGGTATCCGCTGCCTAATATTGCTGAATCCTTGTCCCTTATAGGGTCAGCACGCGTGTTCTCCACGATTGATTTGCTCTCGGGGTTTTCACACTTGGAATGCGAACCAACGTCTCGTCCCTACACTGCTTTCTCCACTTCTCGAGGGCATTGGCAAATGAGAATTATGCCTCAAGGTGCGCGCAATTCTCCGTCGATTTTTAGCCGTACAATGGAAATGGCACTCTCCGGCTTGCTAGGCGTCGTTTGTTTACTTTTTATTGACGACATTCTCATTTTCAGTAAAGACATTCCTACACATTATACACATCTTACAAAGGTTTTTAATGCTTTAACTAACGCTCACCTAAAAATAAAGCTTGAAAAGTGTTCTTTCTTTAAAAGTAGTGTCACTTTCTTAGGTTTTAAAATCAGTGAGAAGGGGTTATCCCCAGATCCAGTCAAATTGGAAGCGATTAAAGGATTTAAAATTCCTCAGAATGTGTCTGATGTCCGTTCAACCCTTGGTTTCTTCAATTATTTTCGCCACATGATACCCCATTATTCTTCCCTTGTGCAGCCCCTAACTCTGCTCCTAAAGAAGAATATTCCATTTTCTTGGCAAATTGAACAACAGTCTGCTTATGACTCGTTAAAGAAGTTTTTACTTTTAGATCCAGCACTTTCTTTCCCTGATTACTCTAAACCGTTCATTTTAAGCACAGATGCCTCTGATTTCGGTATAGGCGCTGTATTAGCCCAATTAGATGAAAATGGAAAAACCTTTAGCTTTCACTTCCAAAATGTTAAGTAAAGCAGAAATCAACTATAGCACGACCGAAAAGGAAGCGTTGGCTATAGTGCACGCTTTAACTAAATTTAGGACTATCATATTTGGTTATCCTCTTAAAATTTACACAGATCATTCCGCATTAGTACACCTTTTCAGACATAAACAATTAGCTGGTCGTCTAGAAAGGTGGAATCTTAAAATTCAGTCTTTCAACCCAGAGATAGTTCATATCGAGGGTAAACTGAATATTATTCCGGATTATCTTAGTCGTCACCCAGTTCCTGACACTGGACACCTTTCTTCTTCTAATGAAGACGATCCTGATCACAAAACTTCTGCCATTCGGTTTAAAGAGTTTCAGAATCATCCAGAAGAGCCTTCTATAGCTCTTGTTCATAATCCTGTTCCAATAGCTTTTCCCGACACTAGAGTTTACACTTTTACAGATGATGTTATTTTCCAGGAACAGCGTAATTGTCCTAGACTATCAGAACTTATCAATAACATTGAAAATTCTCCTAACCCGGACAGCTGTCTCCCACATCTTATAGTCAAAGGTTTACTTTATTGGGTTTCTCCTAAAAACAAATATCTGCTTGAAGTTCCGGATTCTCTCATATATACTGTTATATTTTTGAATCATAACACACTTTCTGCAGGACATCCAGGTGCCGAACGCACTGAATACCGTATAAGGGAAAGATATACCTTTCCTCGACTATCTACTTTTATTTCTTTCTTCTGTAAACAATGTACTTCTTGTCTTGAAGTCAAAGGTTCCAAACCTCATCCAGTTGCTATCAACTCCTATCCTTTACCTTACTATCCTTTTTCTAGAGTACATTTAGATACCATAGGTCCACTTCCAAAATGTAAAATTACAGGCGCAAAATACATCCTTGTTTTCAAGGATGCGCTCACTAGATATTGTGAAATATGCCCTGTAGCTTCTAGAGATGGTAAAGTTGTTGCCGAAACTCTCTTAAATAGAGTCATCTTGCATCATTCCGTACCGGAAATCCTCATCACGGACCGGGCCGCCGAATTCACGTCAGAGTTTTTCAACGAAGTTTGCAAAACGTGGAATATTAAAAATCGCACAATCGCCGTCAGACATCCTCAAAGCAACAGTCTTGTGGAAAGGGAAAATAGACGCATCGAGGATTATTTGCGTCATTTTGTTTCTGCACAGCACGACGATTGGGGAAAATACATTGCTTTTGCACAAATTTCCCTAAATTCTACTTATAACTCTTCTATTGGAAATACTCCTCATTTTCTGGTCCATTTTTATGTTCGTAGGCTACCCTACGACCTCCCTGACTATGTTTCTCCTTTTATTAACAAAACACAGCCTTTAAAAGATCATTTATATGACTTTAACGCGGAAATGGCCGAAAGAGCTGCTGCCATTCGCGAATTGGCTCGACAGAAATTGGAAAAAGAAACATTACGCATCGCCCAACAACAACACTCAAAGGCTCCTATACGTCCTATACGTGTTGGCGATTACGTCTATTTACTTGCTGTAAAACCTCCCCATTTATCTCCGAAATTATTCAAGAAATGGGTCGGTCCTTACTTGGTTGTTAATGTTCTTAAATTTAACAAATATCTTCTCAGATGTCTTGTTACAAATAGAGAATTTGAATCTCACGTTGATAATTTAAAAATTCTTCCCATGCCAATTGTTAAAACAGTGGACAATAATCTTTCGTCCAGTTGGCAATCCTATGATCCTATAAGGAATCCTCCGTTGCCCCCGAAAACTGTCCAACGTAGTTTTCGCCTGCCTCCTCCCCATCCTCCACCTGCTCGGCGCCTTCGTCCTCGTGGAGGGGGCCCATCTTTCTGATACTATCAGACAACGATTGACGATGGTGAGTATGAATCTACAATATACGGTTGCCACCCCAGTACAAGCTTGTGCCAATCCAGTCAAGCCACAAACCAGGTGCAACAACAACAAACTCAGAGTTCAAGCAACATCAACCATTTGCAACAACAAACAACTCCGAGGTTTCCAACATCACAGGTTGCCACAACGACTATTCGCCTGTACAACAACAGCCAATACCGAGGACAGCAAATCAAGGGATGAACTCCCATCCTCCTGAATCTCGTTACACCTTCGGTACAAATCTTCCCAAGACAAGTTCTTTCATCTCCCCATCAAACAAACAACCCAAAGAGTTCCATCTAATTCATCTTTGGCACAAGACCCTAATGGAAGTTTTAATCCATATTTAACTCATTCTTTACGAAAGAATATTTCTTATAGCTCTCCACAGCTTTCTTCTCCCTTCTCAACCTAATTTGTCTGGTCAGAGTTCTATGCATAGTTCTCCTCTTCTTTCTAGGCGTTCTTCTACTCATAGTAGTGGTCCTCCTTCTCCCCCAGACCAACAACAAGGTGTTAGAAGTCCTATTAGATATTATGATGAATATCCTAACATCCAATCTTCTCCTTCTTCTCCTGAAGAAACTTTATTAAGGATGATAGACGAATAGATCCTTCCTACCGTCCTCATCCACAATTTAGAGGTCCTCGTGCCAATTCTCCAATGAGACTTCGCAGCCATGCGAGACGAGTGTCACCTCCTCCTCCAGTTAATCCTGAATCGCCTTCTTTCCATTCAGTGGATCCGCGTACTATTTCCTGGACTCCCAATCCTAATGTTCGTTCTAGATCTGTTTCAGACATATTTAGACAATTTCCCTTAGACGTGTCCAGAGTAGCACCTCCTGCTTTACTCTGAAAGTCGAGCAGAACATGCCTCCTGCCTACCTCTTAAGGTCAAGGGACATTCCTCCCTCATTGCGTCTTTGAAATCAAGAAATTTCCTCCTGAATGACACCTAACTTCCACCTAATTACCCGAGCTTTCGCCCAAATCACTAGTGTTCTTGCATTTATTCATACTCCCTACATTATTCTCAAAAGAATGTACCCGTTACGAAATTAATTTTACACCCTTTCCATTTACTCCTATAACGGAGTACAAAAAACTCCTCTTCTACAGTATTTTACCTCAACTCATCTACTACCTCCACTACTGTTTCAATCCTACACCCAAGTGGTACGGATATGTTGCCAGCACTGGACTACTCACCTAACCAAAAATACATACACCACATATCAATCAAATACAAAACTCAACAATATAATTAACCCGCATAGAACACACATTATATAACTCCAGCTCAGTGTCATCTCATATTACTTCAACGGGTTCCTTGAAGTAAGTATGAAATTGTAAATTGTGTATATAATTAGTTTTCAAGAGATCAATCTAAATCGTGTGTTCTACGCGGGCGATTGAATAAGTATGTTAAGGTAGTCGAACCTTAGCTGTGTTATATGCGCGCGGGATTTCGTTCTTTTAGTATGTAAGCTACACTTAAGTATATATCCTACACAGTGTTATATCCTATACTCTTAATACATAAGTTACATCTAAGTACCTATTCCTTAAGTGTTATATCCTATACTATTATATGTTATACTATATACTCTTATATGTTTTGTACTCTTATACTTTTATATGTTTAGGTCTATACCTAACTTTTTACAAAATGAAGAAAATAAAATAAAAATGAAAAAGAAAAAAATCGAAAAATATGAAACCAAATTATGTTTACATTTAAAATTAATAGATGTTATATGTATGCTTTTTGTGTTATATATATATTATAGTTATGATTTATTCATCTATCTTAATTGTTATGTCTTCTTTTTCAGATGTTGACTTTATCTATCCTCCCTCAATTTCATTTAATCATGCTTCGCTTTTGCTTTGCTTTTTGTTTAAGTTTCCTTACTCTAATGCTAAAACCGATAATGCTATAATGATTAACCCTGGTCTCATCATGGATTTTGACAGCAATGTCAAATTTATTTCTGGATACTTGGATCTACGAGTAGATTTAAGGAACTCTAGAGAAATTTATACACAACTGTTAAGTTCCAAAACTGATGTCACCAATTTATGTGAATCTTTCTTACCATTCTTTAGAAAGAAAATATATGCTTTTGAATCAACAATTCCTAATTCGAAAGAAGAACATACCTGGCGACCTTTGAATTCTATTGATCATTTTCCTCCTACTCCTGTCCCTAAAAGAAGAACTTACACATTAAACCGCTTTAAACGACAATCTTACATCTCTGCCATATCTTACAATAGTTCCTTGTGGAATCAAAATAACCATATCTACGTATATCAAATGGATATTTTAGATCGGTATGCTTCTCATACTTTACAACAACTGAATTTTCTCTTGAATGATCCATGGATAAATTCTTATTCTTCTTCTTTCTACTTCCCGAAAACGTCGTGGTCTACTTGACGTCGGTGGAAAATTCCTTCGTTCTTTATTTGGAACTGCTATGGACGATGATGTCCAATCATTGCAGAAGCAAATAGCAGTATTGTCTGAACAATCAGATAACGTAAATTCCCTATTTTTAAGGTTTAGAGACCAATTGAAATCTAATACAAATTCCCTCTCTACCTTGACCCAATCAATAGATGATTTGAAAAATCAAACCCAAAATCTCCAATTAGCTTTTTCCTTCTTTAATGCAATAAATTTGATAGATTCATATTTTTCTATTTTAAATACATATATGCAAAATTTGTTAGAACTTAGAAATAATATATTAGATGCTTATTTATTAGGCAAATCAAAAGACTACTTCCTATACATTATATTCCTTCTTGAATTTAAAACCCTTCATTCTAGAAAGTCTTCAAGGAACTCATTTGGATACTATCATCCCTTTCTCTCCAGGAAATTTCTATGAATTTCTTTCCTTCACTTGGACTATTTTAGATACTGTTCCTTATAGTATCGTCACTTTAATTCCCTTTTCTGATCATGACGTATACAACGCTTATCGCATGATTCC
>JABUQX010138096.1:2500-7500 GCA_015478945.1 Trachelipus rathkii | reverse complement strand
TATGTATTACAAAATTACACAATGATAGATTTTATAATTATTAGTTATCTAGTTTACCTGTAAAACAAATTGTTTTTGTTCTTCGTTTTTGGTAAATTTGTCGTTAAATTCTTCCATTAATTTTACTCCTCTTTCTGCTGTGTCGTTTACCACCCTTAATGAAGCTACAACTTCTCTTCCTTTCATGTAACTTTCTTGATTTTTCCAATCAACAGGATCAGTTTGTAGGAATTCTTGAGAAAGACCAAACCTGATAAATATATTCTGCGACCTGATGCTAAGTAAATCTAAAGGAAGATTTTTATTTAGGAAATATTCCAAATCATCTTCTTTGATAAACAGTTTATTTCTTTTTTCTTCGACTTGATGTTCGGTATCCGTGGTTTCAATAGTTTGTGACGGTATGCGTTGTTTTATTAATATCTGGGCCATCTTTCTTCTCATGTCATCGTTTATTCTTTCATCATATATGGAAAAGGCTGCACATTCCTCACTTAAATACCATAAATGACTAATAATTTTATGAATTGCTTCTTCAGCAATAGATTTATCGTGGTTTTTGTATTCAAAAAGATTTTTAAGAAAATTAATGTCATTCATGGGAGCTTCAATTGCATTTGTAGTAGAAAACCATGCTTTCACATAACATTTTATTATAAAGCAACATATTCGTTTTAGTGCTTTCTCCTCTGTTGGTGTTAATTTAAATTGTTTTCTAAATAGATATATTTTTAAGCAATATATTGCTTTTCCCATCCATCTCCCTAAGTGATATGCTCCTGGTTGCCGGAAATGTATTTCGCGTGATGGACTATTACCTAGAAAAATTATTGCTAGTTCCAAAAATTCTTGATAATCGTGACGAGGTTGATCCTCTTTAATTTTATTTTGGGCATACTGTAAGATCTCATTTACATAATCTTTTAATATTGTTCTTACCTCTGTATCTGCCTCCCATGTCAAATATAGCCTTGTTAATATTGTTCTCAAGTTTTTTGAAATCTTTTAAATAAAGGGATCTCTGGCCCTTTAGTGGGTGAAAGTTGTACTTTACTGAAAACTCCCTGCAATACAATTTCATAAATATGGTGTCGACAAGCAAAAAACATGATATCACGGTTTAGTTTTTGTTCGAGAAGATAACATGCGCCGTTTAGCCTCCCTGTATTACTGGCAGTTGTGTCAAAAACAAAAGCTTGAACAGTGTCCAGTAGTGACCATTCCTGTAGTGTATCATATACAGCTGATGATATCTCTTTACCTGTTCCTGATGAAAGTTCTGGAAAGAAGTTGTTCTACGTTGAAAGCTGTTTCTATCACTGGGAGTCGATCAACTGACTTTTTCCGGTAATATCAGGGAGCATTTTAGAATCCCAGTGAATAACTACATAGTTTAATTTCGAATCATTAAATTTAGATCTAACGCTTAATGTTGCTTGCTTACGAAACTTTTCTCTACCCCTTTAATGGACGTGCAGTTGATGACATATTCTCTCTGATTTAAATTTAGTGCCTCAACGCAAACTGTCAATATATGAACAGCATCTCTATCGCTAACTTTACATTTATCTAGTGCTGCTGAGAGTCTAGCTGTCAATATTTCTTTCCTAGCTCATTTGGGTGAAACGTGAGAACTCTAATACGACATATCACTTTCTATTTCAGCGTATTCGTCGATATCTGACGTACCTGGATTGCTAGATGATTGAATAGTTTCTGCTGTAGTTTCTATCTGGGAGTCTTGAGTTTCGCTATCCTCTGATGAGGATAACAGATAATTACATTCTGAAATATACATTTCAAACTACGATTACTCGATATTATGACAGACAATAGCGTTGTGAAATATAATATGCAAAAATAATATGGTTAAATATAATATGGTAAAAAATACAGCTATTTAAAATTGAATTACATAACCACTAACCTGAATCAGTAGTGGTCTAAAGTTTCTATCGTTTCTTTTTAATTTCTTTGCTACTCGTTCAGCCTTCCGTACTTCTGCGGCTGTTACCTTCTTATCTATACCCAACATGCAACCAACACGTCCTTTTTGTCGCTGCATATGTAAAAACTTTCTATCTTCCTCTATTTTGATCATATCCATTGCATTTGCATGGCATATATCAATTTTTTTCTTTTTGTCTACATAACTCACTCTTTCTTTTTTATGCTTTTCTAGTCCGTGATGATATTCGTATAACTTTTTACATTTCTTGATGCAGTCTGAGTAATATTGCGTTGGTATGCGTTCCTTTCTCCAGAACAATAAATATTCATCAATTACAAGAGATGCACTATCATGTAAATTTAAATTTACTGTACGCCAGTTATAAAAGAGGACACGTAAAACATTTTCCGTTTATTTGATTTTTGCAGGGCTGCGGAGTCGTAAAATAAATTTTTCGACTCCGACTCCGACTCCGACTCCTTAAATTCAAATTTGGATTTTCGACTCCGACTCCGACTCCGACTCCACTTAAACAAAAATTTTCGACTCCGACTCCGACTCCACTTAAACAAAGATTTTCGACTCCGACTCCGACTCCGACTCCAGCAGTCAAATTCAAAATTTCGACTTTGACTCAGCTTAGTGCTTACAAAGTTACAATAAAACATTTTTTTGTTTCAACTATTTTTTTTCGCTTGCTTTTGAGAATTAAAAAATACCCCTTTTCCAATGAATCTAATCTCCAAATGCTATACGGTAAAATACCGTAAAGACTAGAGGTGTAGCAGATATCCGCATCCGCATAATTTTTTCTCTACCATCCGCATTTGCATTCGCATCCGCATGAATTTTTTTGCGGATAGCGGATAGTATTCATTTATGAATTATGAGACTAAATGTTCCTCAACTTTCTGTAACGCAAGATGTTCAGACTCGTTGGAATAGTAGTTGGTACATACATGGGAGAAATAAATGAAGCTGTCTCCCCTTATGCTTCGAACAAACACAAAGGTGAAAGGTTTGACAGGTGATGATAATACGATTTTAGGTAATTGTATTACTCTTCTTAAACCGTTTGAAGAGGTAATTAAGACTATTATCTCAGAAAATTCTTGTTTGCCAGACGAGATTCCTCTAGATGCAACGATGAAAGCTGTGCTAAATGCTGCTATTAAAAGTAAGGAACTTTCAAAGGTGATAGAAACACTAATGCTGGAGATAGATAATAGATTTCAAAATCTGCAAAACGATTACGCATCTGCAATAGTAACTTTTCTGGATCTTAGATACAAAACCAAATTTCTTGAACCACGTGTTTCACAAAGGGTTAAAATTTATTTAGTATGCCTATGTGATGAAATGGTGCTAAAGCCAGAAATTTCACCAGCCAATATAAAGTAAAAAAGATTGCAGAAACAGACACCCATTTACTATCTGTTAGCGAAACCATTGCAGAATCCATGAACGTTCTTTTGGCTTCTAACAGCGATGAAGAGTCTTGTTCAAAGGTGTCAAAGGACACTATGTCATTGATCGAAGATTATCAAAAGCAAAAACTCTTGAAATCGAATAACAAAGATCCATTGGTTTGATAGCGTGATAATTGTTGTAAAAGTTTTTCGCATCTTGCAGAACTCGGCAGGGAATACTTAGTATGCCCTTCAATAAGTGTAGCTGGTGAGCATCTTTTCAGCGATGCAGATCTCATTTACGAAGAAAAGAGAAGCAAACTCTCCCTAGAAAGGGTTCAGAAGCTTTAGTTTTTGATGCATAATTTGATAATTATTAATTTTTTTCAAATGGGTTGAGGCTGGGGAAAGAGATTGGTGGGGTGAAAAAGATGGTACATATCTCGCAATCTGGTAACAGGTATATATATATATATATATATATATATATATATATATATATATATATATATATATATATATATATATATATATATATATATATATATATATATATATATATATATATATATATATATATATATATATATATTTATATATATATATATATATATATATATATATATATATATATATATATATATATATATATATATATATATATATATATATATATATATATATATATATATATATATATATATATATATATATATATATATAACAACTCTGTTATTGCCCTATCAGTTGGTCCAACATCTTTGGCCCGAAACTCGTAACCCTGGAGCATTTTAGAAAACCATTTCTTTTCGCAATTGTTTCCGATGCCAGTCCTCTGGTTAATACTCTCAGGTAGGGTTTTCGCCCTTTCAGTAGAAATAGCATCTTCTTTCATTAGGCTTCAAAACTTGTTCACCCAGGGGTCTCCAGAGGATCTTGCTTCTAGGCGCATAAGATTCTAACACTGTTCCAAGAGTAATACAAGCAAAGGGAAAGGACCAGGTTGCTAGCTCTGTCGCCCTATAACCATGCGAAGAAAATCTTCACTTCAGTAATAATAATAATAATAATAATAATAATAATAATAATAATAATAATAATAATAATAATAATAATAATAATAATAATAATAATAATAATAATAATAATAATAATAATAATAATAATAATAATAATAATAAATAATAGTTCTATAAATTTTCGACTCCGACCGACCCTGACTCCGACTCCGACTCCTCTTACACAGGAATTTTCGACCTGACTCCGACTCCGACTCCATTTGCACAGAATTTTCGACTCGACTCGACTCCGACTTGAAATTGCACGACCCGACTCCACGACTCCGACCCGACCCGGGCAGCCCTGATATATATATATATATATATATATATATATATATATATATATATATATATATATATATATATATATATATCTATATATATATATCTATATATATATATATATATATATATATATATATATATATATATATGTATATATATATATATATATATATATATATATATATATTATATATATATATATATATATATATATATATATATATATATATATATATATATATATATTTATATATATATATATATATATATATATATATATATATATATATATAA
>JABUQX010138095.1:37500-40432 GCA_015478945.1 Trachelipus rathkii | reverse complement strand
TGCCTATTACATATATATTAGTGAAGTGAGTTAGTGAGCATATATATATATATATATATATATATAATATATATATATATATATATATACATATATATATATATACATATATACATATATATATATATATATATATATATATATATATATATATATATGTAGTTTTGACCATAAAATCTAACGAACATTGATTATTTAAAAACAAAAATGACTCTTAAAACAATCCAATTAACAATTGTTTCATTACACATGAATTATTGTGAATTATGACATTTAAATATATAAAATATATAATTTTAAATCATAATTCATCAGTAATATCGGTTTTTAGATTATAATTTGAAATTACTACATTTATTTCCTTTAGAAAAGGTACTGTATATATATATATATATATATATAATATACACAGACACACCACACACACACACACACACACACACACACACACCTACCACACACACACACTATATATATATATATATATATATATATATATATATATATATATATATACATATAAATATATACTATACATATATATATATATATATATATATATATATATATATATATATATATATATATATATATATAATATATATATATATATATATATATATATATATATATATATATATATATATATATATATATATATATATATATATAAAAAGAAAATATATATAGAGAAAGAGTATATATATATATATACATATATAGTGAATAAAATAAGCAGCAATAAAATTAGAATAATTAAAGCTTAAATGATAATTTATTGCTGTGATGACTCATGAACCTAATAGCTGGCATTGACTTTGAATAAAAAAAAGAAAAAAAAGGAGTTACGAGAGATATTGGTTAATGTATCTTGTAATTTTGTTGACCGTTCATTGACGGTAAACAATATCATTAAGATTAGTTTTATGTTTATATATATATATATATATATATATATATATATATATATATATATATATATATATATATATATATATATATATATATATATATATATATATATAATAACAATTAAGCTTTATTGCTTATCTGTAATTTTTATTTTGACTTTATAATGTTTATTTGTTTGAGATATTTAGATATCTTTACTTTGTTACTGATTTATATTGTTTGGCGATTTACAGTTTAAGAAATTAAAGTAAAAAACCTTTGTTTCCGTCAATAAACTCACTTAAAATTAGACCATAACACTAGTTGTGTGAAGTTTTCGAAGCTGCCACCAGATGGCATACCATGCTCGTTTCCGAATAGGTCAGTAAAAAGCGGCAATCGCTTCTACAAGATGCCGCTTTTGTGTGCATTAGCTATTTCGATGAAAATCCCTTAAATACTTCGGCAAATACTTCGCGCATTCTTCTCCCTGTGAAAAAGATCGTGCTTCAAATAAAATACAGAGAACTTAAAATGAAGAAAATGGATAGTAAAAATGAGTAGAAAGAAACAAAAGAGAAGATAACAATAATAACGCGAACGGAAAATCAGTCAAGAGAGAAGAAGGTAAAAATGTTTAAGAAATTTATCAAATACAAGTACGGGGAAGGGCAACGAAATGGCGGCAGTGATGTCTCAGAATTTGTGTGTTGTTATTACTCAGTTACCCGTAAAAGCTGTCTCTATTCTGAAATGCTAAATAAAATATCATTAATCTACGTATGTATCAAATTAAAAGGAAAGTTAATTATACAAAAGCATTTAAAAATAATTCAAGAATAATATCTAATAATTAAAATCAAAATATTAAGATATGAAGTCTGATTCCTCAGTGAAAAATATCAGGTACGCACTCGCATATAAATATTATATATATATATATATATATATATATATATATATTATTATTATATACATATATATATATATATATATATACATATACACCATTCTCATACATATTAAATACATACATACATATTATATATATATATATATATATATATATATATATATATATATATATATATATATATATATATATATATGTGATATAGATATATAACACATACACATACACATACATATTACATACATATTAGCCATATACACACATAATATTACATATTACACATACATATACACATACATACATATGTAAACATATACAAACATATGTATACAGATGATAATTAACATACATATATGCACATGAGCATATACAGGCTTTATATATATATATATAGTGAGAGAGAGCATTTGAATATCTATTTATTTTATTAAATTAAACTTAATAGAATATTCACATACACACATGATTTAGATAATGAATAATGGAATAGAAAATGGTCCCATTAATCCCATCTGAACCCACAAAAGCCACATCCCAATCCCAACACACACACACACACACACACACATCCACACACACACACACACACATTATGTTACATACATACATACATACATACAACAATGAAAACAACAATACAAACAATAACAATAACACAATACCAACAATAACAATAATAATAATGACAATAATAACAATAATAATATCAGTATGAATACTAACAATAACAACAACTTGATTAAAAATATTGACAATAATTACAAATAACAATAACAATAACAATAACACACAATAATAATAACAATAACAATAACAATAATAATAATAACATAATAATAATAATACAATAACAATAACAATAATAAAAATAACAATAACAATAACACAATAACAAAATAATAACCAAAGCAAAATTTAAGAAACTATTATTAATATTATGAATGTTATTAACGGACATACATTATTATTATTATTAATATTTCATTATTGTTATTATTATTATTATTATTATTATTGTTATTATTATTGTTATTATTATTATTATTATTGTCATTGTTATTATTATTACTATACACAACAATAACAACAACAATAATAAATAACAATAAATAACAATAACAATAATAA
>JABUQX010138095.1:25000-27500 GCA_015478945.1 Trachelipus rathkii | reverse complement strand
TATATATATGTAGTAGCCAGCCTTAATATATATAATAACCTTCACTCATACGCTTAACCCAGCAACAACCACAGCTAGCCAGCCAGTAATATATGTATATATATGAAGTAACATATAACCAGCAGCAGCAACTAATAGCAACCAGTAATATGTATATATACTATAGTATATAATAGCCAGCCAGCCTTAACAATGTAATAACTGTAACCAGCCAGCCAATATGTTAGTATGGCATAACCATGGCTGTAATATAACCAGCTTGCAGCATGCTATGTAACATAATATAACCAATAATAATAATATCCAGCAACCAGCAACAATATGTATAAATACTGTATTATCGCAGCTGTAGTAATATCAATAACCAGCCTTAATAACAACAGCAGCATAACCTGTATGTATATGTATATAGCCAACAGCAGCTAATAATAGCATAGCATAATATATAACAACCAGCGCATAATAATAACTAACTATATGTATATATTTATATGAAACAACAACCAGCAACCAGCGCAGCACGCCGCGCCAGCATATCTTCTTCTTCGCCAACAACATATATAGCAATATATTGTAAGCGCGCTATTCTTCTTCTTCCCTAGCTATGTATGTAGCCAGCCAACGCAATAGCCAATATGTAATACGCCAGCAAATAGCCAATAACCAGCAGTATATATACTTAGCCATTCAGCGCTCAGTAACAACCAGCACCAGCAATAATATACTGCTATGTATATATAACAACCAGTATATGTAGCCTATGATATATATATATATATATATATATATAGACACTTCTGTTGTATGTCTACAATACACATAATTAAATCTTTAAGAAAATTATTTTAAGAAGAACGGTTTTATGTTTATTTATTATCAGTAAGACATTTAATTAAACGTTGAATAATGCCAGACCACCCATTATATTTTGGTATATTATTTTCCTGCAAAATATTATTATTATTATTATTTTTATTATTATTATTATTATTATTATTATTATTATTATTATTATTATTATTATTATTATTATTATTATTATTATTATTATTATTGTGTGTGTGTGTGTGTGTGTGTTATTATTATTATTATTGTGTGTGTGTGTGTGTGTGTGTGTATTATTATTATTATTATTATTATTATGTATTATTATTATTATTATTATTATTTCACTGTATTTATAGTTTATTTCGATTTTATTATTATTATTATTATTATTATTATTATTATTATTATATATTAATAATTTGTGTGTGTATTACTATTATTATTATTATTATTATTATTATTATTGTATTATTATTATTATTATTAATATTAATATTATTATTATTATTATTATTATTATTATTATTATTATTATTATTATTATTATTATTATTATTATTATTATTATTATTTTTACTATTTTTATTATTTATATCATTTTTATTATTATTATTATTATTATTATTATTATTATTATTATTATTATTATTATTATTATTATTATTATTATTATGATTATTATTATTATTATTATTATTATTATTATTATTATTATTATTATTATTAAGAGCTAATTTTAATTTTCAACTTACTTCTACGCTGTTCGTGATAAAATTTCTTTATTCTCTTCACAGGCAAACACACCTACACATTTATATATAATATATATATATATATATATTATATATAAATAAATAAATATATGTAACATTAATAAGATTTCATATATACCAACTGCTAACATATATATATAAGCCAACAACCTTATAGCCAACCAGCAGTACGCCTGCTGTTTATGTAGCAACAATAACAGCCATATATCGCTATATATGCGCCTTATAGCAGCATACCAGCATATGTAAAATATGTATATAGAAATAGTATCAAATTAACAGCCATTCCAACATCCTATATATACGCCTGCCTTATGTAACAACAGCAATATACAGTATATATATATAATATATATATATATATGTTAAAAGTAAGCAAAGTTATGTTAAAAACGGTGTATAACTTTAAGGATTTGCTGGAAATGGTTCCCTTGGATCCATTTATTCGTGGAAGCGGCTGCAATCGAGCTAAAGTTAGATTGGATCAAGAAACTTTCTTTTTATATTATGAGAAGTATAAAGGAAAGAAAGAAAGTACTAAGAAGGAAGAATGTAGAAGGTAAATGTTACAAGAGAGAAAGTACGATTTTTAACTTTGAAAGAGAATTTTATATTGTACGAGTTGTGTTGAGTTTAAAGTAAATGAAAAGAAGTGGGAAAGAAATTAATTCAAGATATAAATGGAAAGGTGGATGAAGAGTAGATGACAAGGCAGGGAAATGTAGATTGAAGAATAAAATGAAAATAAACTGAAAGAATTAGGAAACGGGAATGAAGATGAAGAATACAAGAATGGAAAGAAACAAAGGAAACTAAAGATATTGTAAAAGTAAAATAATTAAAAGAAATTAACGAAGAGAAAGTAGAAAATTGAAATGAGGATAGGAAAAAGAATAAAG
>JABUQX010138095.1:0-15000 GCA_015478945.1 Trachelipus rathkii | reverse complement strand
AGTATATATATATATAATATATATATGATATATATATATATATATCTATTATATATATATATATATATATATAGTATATATATATATATATTATATATATTATATAATATATAATATAATATATATATATAAATAGAACGTTATATATAAATATCAGAATGTATAGAATGCCACAAAGTTTATACCTATAGAATATGGTTATAATATAAACCATCTGAAGTAGTGATTATTTAGCTGTTATCTTCTATATTTACTCAGTATCAGCCAGTAACGCAATATATACTTATATAGCCTTATAGGTACTACGGGATATGACGAACAATAGGGAAGTAGTAAACGTTAATATTTGTAGCGCGCTAAGTGCTACGGCTAAAACGGGTGCAAGAAATACCAACTGATCTTGTATTCCATGTATTCTCTTATTATTACCGATTGACTGGGTTATACAAATTAACTCATACGTCGAACTTCTAGGAGAGATTATTCATGAAGTGCACTAATCTAGGGGTTACAAATTAAGGATTAATAATCCTAAGCTATCATATAAAGGGACTATGACTGATAACAGAACATTGGCTAATATACTAGAGGATATTGAGATCATTAACGCTGCACTCTTCTACAATAGAATATAGCCTTTTAACTAGCCCTGGTGTCGTAAACGTACCTTCCTTCATGATCACTGCAATATAAATACGGGTATAATGTCTCATCAATTATAAGCATATTACAAGGAATAATTTGCTCATGAGTACGGGTTGCGAAGCAAAAGATACTATTCATAATAGAATATTGGTGTACTAGTTACTGTACTACTCTCACACCCTATAGCTTTCTACAGTGACATGTACCATTACTGCAACCACACTAGCAATGTTACTTAGCTCTAGTCTCCTCGATATAGTTACTATGTAATAATTAGTAATTTTATACTCTACTACTGCGATCCCGAAGTGCAGAAAATTAGGGAAAAATGGAATCATTCGAAGTTTACAGTAATCCTAGTTTCCACGATATCCTCCATTACAGTAGTGAGCAACCAAGCGATAAGGTGAAGAATTATATTAAGGACTTACCACGTTAATATTAAAAAAAAATAAAAAAACTTATGAGTTGAGCGTAAATTAATAACCGTTAGGACACTTTCTCTTCTAAACCACTCAGTGAAGTTTGAAATACATGATAGAGTAGAAAAGTTTAGTGATACTACCTCGTAGGGGTGCTCATTCTTATGATTTAACTTGAAGGGGAACGTTTAAAGAGAAAAAATAACTTAATAAAATAACGTGAATACGGTACTTTATACCTGGCGCGTGTTTAAAACGATGCGGCAATTCTCCACAGAGCACGACTTGCAGTTACATAAGCTAAATATATACGTTAAACTATCTCAGATAAGAGTTAACTTAGCTATATCATATATTAATAATATTATCAAGGTGAGAATACTCAAGATTGTGTACGCTCAAATAAAAAAAAAACGTAGAATAGTAAATGCGAGCCGTCATTTACTAGTAATTCGAGTACTCATCCATCATACTAACTTAGACTTGTTGTGGTAACATAATTATCGAATAAGTGAAAGTACTGTATAATAATCTAATTGAATAATAAAATACTTATGTATAAATAATTTCATATATGATATATGTTATAATTTAAAGCTACTCAGAATATAATATATAATAGACATATATTTAAAATATATATATAATGTCAATATATATACTAATAATTACAATATATATAATGTCACAATCTAACTATGTTTGGGATATTATAATTATAATAAAATATATAATTATATATTTATAATTATAATATATATTATAATATTAATTATAAAATATATATATATATAATAATATTATATCTCTATTTATATATATCAAGTATAATATAAATATATATGATACTGTAAAACATCTTATTTCTAGACCAAGATAATATTTTAGTAAGATTAGTTCATGATAATGGGAAATAGATTTCATAATTATCAAATTAGTAATTAAAATTGAGAGATAAGGTAAACTCTCCAAAAGGAAGATTTCCATATTTCTCAATAATAAACTGATAAATTCTATTTATAAGGATATTATATAGTTTAAATTAATATATTAATTCTGTTTACTTCTAGAAATAAATCGATATTCATTGAACTAATGATAATTATAGCTTATGTAGTATGAATCTTAATATTATCTGAAATTTAATATTTTATCTCTCAAGATTTAACTAAATTCATTTTCTTCTTATGTAAACTAATATAGATTGGAAATTATTATCCTACGTCATTGTTACATTACATAATAGTAATTGTATCTTAGATGGTAATTTGATCTATAACTCTCTCGCAAAGATATAAACTTTCCCTCATAGCTGAATTATTTCAGAAAAATTCATAAGTATAATTAAATAGTTAATTAGACAGTAATACTCAAAATTACGAACCAGAAACATCTTTTAGGTGGAGATGGAACAGGTCTCTCTTAGATTTCAGGGAGCTCAGAACACGAAAATGCATTGTCTAAGTATAAAAAAATAATGTTTTCCCGATAGTTGACAACCAATTCAGCGCTTATCTATTGAGCAATTTCTTTAGTCTGAGATAAGAGAGTGCAGGACGCATCTACAATTTCTACGATTTATTTTTACATCAGACTATTCTGATAGTTGACGAAGTTCAAATAAATTACGTTTGCGACTGCTTAGATCGGGCACAAAAACTAAATCAAGACTTATGTGTCTGGATCCTAATTTATGCTTTAATAAAAAATATTACACAGGAAATGAGTGAGCACAACCATAACACCGAGGTTCAGGAAATAGCTGGGTCATCAATTCATCGGATACAACCTTTCCAATTTTTACAATAATATACAAATAGCCCACTAACTTATAATGAGTAAGAGTATAATCTTCTTCATTCTTACATATTGTATCTGTACAAGTAATTAGTTTTAATTTTAAGGAAGTTAACGGTGCGAACTCTGCAATTAGAATGCAAAGCTGATTAAAATGGCATAAAACACTATTATATCAAGGTAAATAACAATTATTTATAACTATTAGGAGTAGTGGATATAAAATAAACACGGTAAATAATTGGTAGGTAGTATTTTTTTTCATTTCAAGATGTTAGTAGGCACTTTGTTAACAGGATCCAATATTGTCTTAATTAAGGGAAAGGCAAATTCAATATGATCATATTGGATAGTATGATATAACGTAATGGGTAACCTAATATGGCTGGTATAAATAAACCGTGGATAATCCTAGTATCCGAGGGAATAGAAATATATATGAGTAGTGATAAAACCTTCGATTTATAATGTTCTTTAGTTATTTTTGCATAGAACCAGGGAATATTAGTTGGTGATAGCTTATAATGTTATTAGAGGTACTATGGCCATTATCAACAAATAATGAATAAATAAACTTGGAGTAATATAGAATTTCCTGTATAATATAACTAATAAATAGACCTATAATAATTGGAGGGAAAACATATATAAATTGCGACAGAAACAGTCCTTTTCTCGTTGTGACTAGAAATGAGTTTTATAAAGATAAGTTATTAGGACAAATATTTCAAGAACAGAAAATATAAGAACTATGTAGCCACAATAGCAATAATGAAGACAAACTTAAATAAAATTGTATACCTTTATATGCAGTGTATAGGAACTGACTTATCATGTATGATGATGACTATTCATTAGTAGTTAAAAATGACGTATAAGATTATTATAAATGCTGAAATAATTGCCCACAATATTACTATTGAGGCAAACCAAAGTTTAGCTTCATAAAGTTAATAAAATTATTGCTATTTAGAGATTAGTATATATACCTATCGTCCTCGAGAGACGTACAGAAAAACAAGTTAATGACAAACGTGAAATATATATCATTAGTCAAAAACCAATGAATTCTTGAATCAATGATGCTTGAGTCGTATGCTCAGATAATTTAATGAAATAAGGGAACATTGACACACTAGCAATAAGTTAACTCGTTGTCAAACATATATTATAGCGAAAGGTAGGGAAAATGTATTAAATAATATATTTTTTATACCCTATAGTATAACTTTGAAAATTAAGCATCATACTTCGATTAAATTGATCTGGTATTCATTTGTAAACGAAATGAATAGCGAAAAATAATAATTATTATAAGTAGGAACAATGGCGAGCTAAAGTAAGTTAGCTTAAATAGATTTTACTGGAATTAACTAGCTAAATCAGTAACCGGTAATATAACAGGTAGCTTATGGTAGATTCATTATATATATGGTGATAACTGAATTTGAAATAAATATATATTTTAATAATGTGATAAGGGACTTAGATTATACGAAATAAAAATACGGAAGAAATTATAAATTAGTATTAGTTATGACAGGAAATCGCAATGGATATAGGCTGGATAAATAGGTGATGATTTGATAAATTTATAACTATGATATAAAGATATCTAGTGTTTCCGATGACTGTTTCTGTAAAATTGTATACTAAAAACAATTTAGATTGAAGACAAATTATATGGAAGTTGTTATTCAAATTAGAAAATGGGTATATAATAAGAATTATAAGTGATACAAAGGGGAAGTCATACTTAACTGTAGTTTTTATGGCTCGAGATGACTGCATTGTGATATAACAGTATGTACCATTTAATTGTTACAATATACTATCTTTGACATGATACAGTAGATTTTTAATCCTATATCTTTACATAGCTTGTGGCATGTATGCCATACGGCCGACGCGAGACTGATAGATTCCTAACGCATACTTTAAATAAAGCTAGTATACGTACTATTCAAATAAATCATTAATTATAATTTAGATAACTACGGGTTTCACTGAAAGGCGACATCAAAAGAGAGGCTCGAGAAAGCTCAATAATGTGGAGTAACCACCTTATCACATACATAGTTAAGTTAAATTGTAATAATGCTAAAGACAATGGCATATGTAAGGTATATAGTATTTTCAATGAATAGTGTACATGTGTGACTTATTTTGAGATTTAGGTAAAAAATGGAGAAGTGCTTTTACATACTTTATACTCCATATAATATCCTCTAAATATATATATTAAATAATAAAGAATTATATTATAATATAATTATAATAAGTAGGATAATAATGCTGAAGAATTGATGTAGTCAGTGGCAAACTCCTAACGATACATTTAATAGATTTATCCTCTAATGACTTCGTACCAAAAAATTTAGTTTACGAGCAGTTGGAAGTACAGATTAGCAAAGTAACTATAAAAAGAATTTCTGTATGTAAGACCTCTAGCATATAGAAATTATTTGAAATTGCTGTTAAGTACCCTTCAATTCTACTTTCCATTACAAAATTCAATACTCTCAATCTCAAAAAGTATTATACCTCATAACTAATCAGTAAACATACTTGGAATAAGTGCTGGCTACTATAGTGAAAATAAGTATAAACTAATAGAGATAGGATAGCGTAGTATAAATGACATATCAAACCATCAAAAATGTACACATTGGAATAGATAAAGTGAGAAATAAAATAATGTAATACCCTAATATTCACTCACAAGCAAAATAAAAAAATACTTACAACATGCAAAAAATATCTTAGTACTTAACTTGGAATTAGTTGTTCTTCTTTACACATTCTATTTGGTATATAGCAAGATCCAAGGTTCTCAGATGTTTTGTTCAAGAATACTCATTTCATGAGAAACCTAAAAATAATCCAAATAGAGGTGACTTGAAATTTAGAAAAGAGGGGAATGCTCATAGTTGGTAGTAATCATAAGTAGGAAACAAATTAAATGTATAACTAGAAAACTCGTAATAATTAAAATTCTTATCTTGAATAGGAGTCTCGAGAAATCTCGTAGTCTATAGTGAGTCCTAAGAATCTCAATCATAATTTGCAAGTTCATAAGTCTTCATCCAAAGAACTTTGAAGAAAGAAATTCCTCTGATATCTAAAAGCTAGGTCATATGATGCTTCTGTGTGATGAACTTAGAACTTCTAATAATCTAAAATGTAAAGAAGATGAATAAAAATATATCAGAACATAACATATGAGCAGAAATGCTGACAATTGGGAGGAAAGCTAATGGATGGTAAGAGATACAGGGTGAGTTCAGATCGCGGAAAATAAATCACAAGGGGACATTCTCAATCCCCTCATGGTATGGACGAATATTTTCAACCTCTGTTCAAAAAATGAATAACGAAGTGTCTATATTATTGAAAAATAGCATAAACAAATGTAGAAGGGATCCACAATGGTTTAATAAATGAAAGAAGTTAGTATTGTTAAGGGTAGAGAAATATTGACAGGGAAAATTGGAGATTTGGGAGATAAAAGAACGGAATTTACCATTATATAAATAGGATCATGTCAACAACGCATTAAGGGAAATGTGGCCCACATTTCTTCCTACCTCAAAAATGTAACAAGACTATAATATAGAAATTTTACTTTCTCCATTCATTTATATAATTAATGAAAAGATTAGTGTACTGATAATGTTAATGAATGCAGATTAATGATGTAATGATATGCTAAATCAAGATATATGAACTTTCAACGGAGCCTGCCAGTATGGATCCCACTATGTTTAACGGGTATATGCCCTCATTATACTACTCCCCCTAACTATTATACTCTAACAACATAACTTACGTATTCACTAGTTTTAACTGGCTTAAAAATTATACAAACAATAGGGAAAACTTTCATAGGTAACCTAACTCCTCAGAGAATTATGTTTGGATTATCCATATTTATTACCCCATCCTAGTACATCTCCCCTCTATTTATTACATCACACGATATTAAACATATTAGATATATGGATTAATGCATAATAATTTAATACAGGATGAAAAAAAATGTATATTGATCATTGATTTCATTTTGTCTCTCCATCCCTTTATCACAACACCAATCCTACACCCATAATGCTCTCCTACACACATTATTTTAATTTACCTTCAACATATACATAATATTGTATTCTTATATTGCTAAGTATGCTCTCATGTAGGATAGTAATACCGGATATTAATAGATACGTACCCTTCCTCAATACTACCCTAACTACCCAATCTACACCTCTAAATGGACATTCATTATTTCCGTATCCTCCTTCAAAGAACCTCTTATAAATATTACCCCATTTCGAGTGTCTCATCCAATTTATCTCCAGATTCTCTACTTAGGTATTAAACCGATATTAGAAATTGCGACTATTAATATATAGAATAAATCCACACAAACAATCAACTCTTTCCCCGCCTTATACCACTCTCAGTATAATTACTATTCGTGACTATTATCTTCAAACTACATTTACCCACTGGAAAATAGCAACAATAACCTATGCAAATTAACTAATTAAGTACTTCAGTTATTATAGCAAATGTCAACCTCATTACAATGTTCTCCGTTAACACTTTCTACCGTTGACTTATTTTTTCGATATATATCAATATGGGCCTTATACATATCTCCCTCTAAACTCACTTTCTTCCCTTCAAAACAGGGCACCACAATAAGAAAACTAATAATCAATAGCCACATTGTTAACTTATAGCTTTCATCCTACATATTATGCTACCTCACTCGATTTTGCTTTTCGCTGGATATGGTTTAATGCTTCTTTTCCTTCACCTCACTCATATAATAATAAGTCTCATTAGTTCATCAATATCAAAAGAAACGGCTCAAATACATCATCTCAAATAATAACTGATGTCTAAGATTCGACTAATATAGCACTTTTATACCCTCCCGTTAACTGATTATATAATTATTGCACATACACAGCATAACCAAGAAACTCACACATTTTAACCACAAATAAGCGCCTCAAAAAAAAAAATGTAGGCCTTTACTATGTACAATGTTCTAGCAATTCTAAACACTTTCACACTTACACTCGTATTAGAACCAAATAAGATCAAAAAAACTACCATTCCTTTAACGCCCACCATTAATCTCGTTGACAATTACTGCACTCAATTACATTATAATTCAATAACAATCACCTAAAAGAGCGTTTTACATACAAACAAATGACCCCCATCATACACAGGAAAAAGATTATTTACCCAATTCTCGATCCTGTCCACCATCAAACTGAATACATATCTTACTCTCCCTCATATAAAGACAAACACACTTTTCAATACCCCCGCAACTCGCAACATAGAAAGAAATTTTCATGGGCGTCGACCCAAAAAGCCTCGATTATGAATTATTTGGTCCACATCCAACCCTAGCATGAAGAAAAATACTTGCATAGAGATATATAAAACACATACAGTATAATGATAGCCTGCAGAAGAGGTGCAACCATAGAGCATATTGATAAATGAAAGAAACTTAAAGAAAAACAATTGCGTAATCCATAGCAGGGCGGTACACTCAACTTTTAGTCCACTCATCATCTTGCACGCCAAATTAGAACAAATAAGGGAGAGACAGCATAAAATTTAACTAGCACATATTAAGCATATATATAAGAGACAAAAGTCTGATAGGCATCAGGACCTAATATCCTCTATTCGCAACACAGTAACACAACAATAGGATATCAAGAGACATCATACTTTACTTATACACATCGCCCAAAAATCATAGTGTACGAATCACATACTAGCATTAATATAAAGAATAGATCGAGAAATGACCAAAGAGATCATCAAACTAACTATCACAACACTGAAAAAAAAAGAACTCCTATCGTCCGGAAAGTGGAATCAATTTTTATGGAGATATATACGCGTTATTTGAAATTTAGCAAAATTGTAACTCGAATATTTGAAAAAGCAATTGATCAAAAAATTAGAACTTAATAATGCTTCATCTCACAGGTGCAAACGTCATTGTAATGTAAAAAATTGAAGTTAGATTCTTTACATTAAACAACAATCATTCGAACACACACTCGCAATATTTCTGAGAACTAGAAGACATCTAGCATGAAGAAAATCATTAGGTAAAGAATATTCCTCTCAGAATATCCCACTAATTAAACACCGCCTGGAATAAGTGGTCTATGAACCGACATAGGTGTGATGCCAGAGCAAACCTGGAAAAACACTTTGAACTCGTTTCCTTTTGTATGATAACAAGAAAAATATTGTATACATGTTGATAGAAATTCTCATCAGTACCACATATATAGCCATTGTATTAAGGAGATCTTACTCGGCTGTAGCCTCTGTGTGAAATCTCAATGTGTCTATTTGGAACCGATACATAGGTTGCATCTACTCCTTAGTATTAATTAATTTATTGATGTAAGTGTATTCCAGGTTTAATAAAAGAGACAGTTAAAGTAGGTTCTACTTAAAAACTAATATATGTATTATAATTTTCGAATGTAGGACTTCCTGCTCCTAACTCTACATGGTTTTGCGGGAGTGATAAAATAAAATTGTAATCACTACGACAAGGTTTAGGTCTTAAGTAGATACAAGTATATTATTAAGACATATAATACTATAATAAGAGAAAATTCTTCAATAATAAAGGGCTATTTTCCTGCTTATATCTAAGGTTAAATATATACCACTACTGTTAACATAGTAAGGTTATAGTTTTTACTTACTGCTATATTAGTGTATATAAATTTTATTAATGAATTAATTATTAATTATAAATAAATTGGTTGATTATAAAATAATTTTACATTTAGAGTTATTTTATTTTTAGTTAAGCTATAACTTTAATTATGAAAAATATATTTTAATATTATAATGATTATTATATTTATATTATATTTTATACACCACAATATAGCATAGTAATAATATATTTAATAGTAGTTATGTTGATAATAGTATATTAATATATATATAATTTTATTTAATATAGATATAATTTAATTTTAAGTTATACATAATAATATATAAGTTATAGATTATTACAAGTATAGTTATAAATTAAATATTTAATTATATTAGTTAACTTAATATTAATAACTTATAACTTTAAAGTAACATTTAATATTAATGTAACTTATGTTAAATTAGGAATAAGATTATTTTCCAAATCATCTGAGAAAACCTAGATGGCTAGCTAGTCTAAGGTATATAAACTATATATATTATATATTAATACTTTAATTATATCTATATACTAATATTTCAATATACTTAAACTTGATATTAACTATTAACTATTTATATCATATATATAAATATAATATAAATAATTTAATAATAAATTATATAAAATTATATAATATTTAATTAACTAAAACTCAATTATTAACTATAGTACTTAATAGGATATATAATTATAATAAAACTATTACATATATAAATATTTCAAATAATTATATTAAATAAGATAAAATTTAATATTTATATCTTATATAATTAGTAGATTAAAAATATTATATAATTAATATAATTTAATATTGAATAATAAATAATATTAAAATAATTGTATATAAACTTATAATCAAATCATTATATTCTTCATAAATTAGAATAAATAAAAATATTCACAATTATATTTATTCGGTAAATAATTATGAATAATTAATTATAAATTTTGGTAATTATAAATAAAATATTTTATATTTATTCAATTCCTATATATATTTGTTATAAAATATATTTAAAAAAATAGAAATGATCTACTAAATGTTTCTATTTTTATTGACTAAATTATATTAACATTTAACTAAATTTATGTGCTAAATATATACTCTCTCAATGGGATTCCAATCTAGAATAATATGGCATCCACTGAGATACAATATATAATTTATTTATGTGCAGCTCTAAACCCCTCTGCAAAGCCAGTTTTCCAGGCACGACTCCGACACTGCTCGGTTCACCTCCTCGGCTCAATAACCATATTTCTCTCCGCTCTCTTCTAAGCTCCGAGATCGGTCCTACCCCTCGAGGGCACCCCTGGAATACGAGCAGACCCATGTTGCTCCGGTTTAACTAAATAAATCTGAGTATAGACAATTCACCACGTTTCCCATACGTGCTTCCTGGTCTCTAGCAACTAGACATCTAAATCAGATCCACAGGCTTAAGACGACAATGTTAATTCCACGGATCTCCACATCCAGTGTGACTCAATTTCAGAAGGGAATCCAACTGTTCCGTAAAATATTTTTGCAGTCCTCCACCATAACTGTTAGAAATGTAATCGTGTTTTCATAAATTTATACATTGTAATATTTAGTAATTATAGCTCTCAAAATTTTATTTTTATTAATGAGAATAACGTTAACTGAATAATTATCTGAGCATGACTCTTTTGAACATATATTTCATAAGTGAGATAAAATCTTCACATCAGTTAAAAATATTAAGTACAAATAGTACTTTCAACACATTAAACTAATTATATTAAAATATATAATATAAAATATAAATTTAATATAAATTATAAAATATTATATTTTAATTTAAATTATATAAGAATATATATATATATATTATATATATATTTTAATAATAATATTAATAGAATTAAAAAATTATCTATACCTTTACCTTAATATATAATCTAATACAAATTAATCAATACTATATATTATCTAATAGTAATTCATACTAATAATTCATTTCATAAATATTGTATTTCCGTCCATTTATTATTCCCTAAATGACTTATTGAATAAATATTAGAGTATAAGGTGCTGACAAATAACTATAACTATCCTCGAGTAATACTACAGTAACAAAAATTTGTTCATATATTTCAGATTCTAATAATTCAAATAATATTCAAATCAATACATATTTAAAACTGTTAATCCGTTAGCACTCGGGTAAATATTGGCCCATATGGAATAAAAGTTTGAATGTTTGAAGAGGTGTGCTCTTCTTCCGCGCTATTCACCATACCACCTATTTCCTGAGAAGTTGGGAAAAGGCTACAGAATTGGTCAGCGAAACTCTAAATAAAGGACGGCAACGAGCTGATAACAAATGAGAGGGACGAGTTCTAAACCTTCCCCTAAATGGTCGCACAGACGAAACCACCTGGTTAATACGTTGTACTTACTAGACATGTAAGGGTCATCAATGCTTACGGTACTACACTTTGAATACAATTATATTTAGCAATGTTTTCATCCTCTAAATATAGGGCCACAGATCACGGTCCTTAGAGCTTTTCAAAAGTCTCATGAACCTGAATTCAGCGCCACCTGTCCAAGACCTCTACACTCTATCTGAGAGACTCAAATTCATCTCATTCCGTCCAATGTGTGATTTCACTATCCCTTATTATTTATATTAATTGGCTCAAGTAATGCTATCTCTATAATATTAGTTATTATATCTCATATCGATTCCACTATGAATACCACTAGGCATCTCTTCCCTCTTCACTAGAGTAATACTCCCCTTTATAGCTCATACTCTAATTCTCCGAGCTCTCCCTACTTATTTTATCTTATTACTCGTTACTTCTTATCGTTCTTAATTATTTCACGAAATGTACACTCATTCCTCCGCTCCTTCATATTTCATACCCGCTCACTTTACATTTCTCATATTTCCGTACGGAATATTATCATTACCTGAACTTAGTATTAAGTCAATTGTACCTATAGACTCACATATGTATGACACCAACTAATCATAATTCCTTTCCGATTTCTAAATCATTCCGTAGCACTTTACTCACCCCGCGGTTCATATTAATCCTTATCTTCCCCGTCTTAAATTTATTTATTCCCATTACACGAGTCTCAGTTGTAAAACACTTTCTAACACATTTCATCTCTCTAATCTTATATCCATAATTCTATATGTGAACATATTCTCAATAACACACTCTTCCCTTAATAATACTAAAAAACCTCCTTACGTTTATATCTCTTCGTGTATTTATTTATTTAAATAATTATACTTTATTATTCCATTATATCACAGCATGTTACTCCTGAATAATAAGATTGTACCTAATTAAGACATATTGGCATTCCTCTAATTTATATATCTCTCATATTTCTATCAAAATTTCTAATCCTCACTAGTTTACGAAAACCATCATATACATCATTTATATTAATGGACATTGGTATTTGATATATTAAATTATTGCTAAATAAATCAATTCTATACACTCTCCACCTGTCATGCAGATATAAATATATAGATACCTGCGGCATATTAGCAAAGATAATGATAAAACACTCTTTCAATAATTCTACTTGGTATCTCATTCCAAGGAATACCATATATAATAAGTTTTTTAAAATCACCAGCCCACACTTTCTACCTAACCTATCAACAGTGACTGTTGTACCCTACGCATACACCAAATATAACCCTCTTTCTATGTAAAAAATCAATCCAAGCGCATTTCCTCTCATATTACATCTGAAATCTTCAAACCATTATTGTATCTCCTTTACTCTCAAGAAGATAAATATTTTAAAGTCTCTATATTGTTACCTAGTCCACTTTTTGTCTTTTACCCAAATTTACTTTCACTACTGCAATTCAGTAAGCAGATGATCCTTCCCACCTAATCACTCGACTAGGAATCCTCTTAGTCTCATCTATACCTCCGCACTTCCTATCTAACTATTTCACAACTTCCTTTAAACAATTACTTATTCCTAATCATTTTATTAAATGACTTTTAAGCTCTTTGCATATGATCTCCCAACGTCTCCTATTTTTTATACACGTCACATCAACCATACTTCAGATAATCGATTATAACAACATATCCTACCACACCATGACGCATTCACTCCTCATACTAACTTCACATCTCATCTACTCACGATCATTTTTCCCTTGAGCTACTCTTATTCATCACAACTTCAATGCTTTAATTACTTACAAATCCCCACCTAACACATACGGCTCATATTACAGGCACACCCCTCTCTAACAAACCCAACCACAACCCACCACGACCTCTTATACACTCAGTTACACCTCAATAACTTACTCTTGTGCAGGACAGGAGCTTTAACTCTTTATTTTAATGATGCCTACCATAGCTCCCAGTAATACCGAGTTACTGTTACATCAATGTGGTACGCACATATTATAACATAATAGTCATCATAATACAGAGGGCATCACCTTCACTACCTATATGATTCCCTTTAACATTCACTCTTATTCACTTTTTATCAACCTGACCATGATGTCTATTAGTACAGATCTTTTGCAAAACTTCTTATTAAATCATTCTTTCCATATTCGTCATCATCCTTCTTATAACCACTTGCCTAAACAGCATCAGCTTTGTCTATATGTGGCCAATAAATACACTCAAAGTATCTCTATATTCAGATTGACAACCCCCAACTCTTTTACTCTAGTCACACAACATCCTCACGCGCATAAACTTTATTCAACTCATAGGGTCATTGCAAAGTTCTCCCCTTAACATATTTTAATATAATTAATCTTATCACTATGTTAAATCCTCTATAATTAATCATTGGCCCTTAAATGCTCTCTTCCAAATCCTTCGCTTGTGTCATTGCGCCAATGCCATCAGTCTCTACTCAGCTCCACAAATGCTTAGCTCGACGACATGTCCTTATCACATAACTTCATCCTATAACCAGAAATGACACTATAATCATCTTCATCTTATTCCTATCTACTATAGTTTCATACCCCAGTTCTCCTCCCCTGTCCTCTACATACTACAAAAAAATAAAACCTAAACAGGTACTGAGATTAACCACGTCCAACTTCCTCACTCATACATGATAGCTAAGCCTCTTTACCTTATTATATTATCTCACTATCTCATAGCAACAGCACCAATAATTAATTTTGCGGAATACTCAGATCATCAATATCCCCATTCCACTTGAGTGAGATCGTTGGTTAAAAACTCTAGGAATTAGAGTTTTTCTATATGCTCAATCGTTTGTTACAGCTTATCTGAACTTTTTAATCGCAGAAATACGACAGCCTCGTAACCAACATTAAGTGTATTAAGGCGTTGGTGTATAGGATAACGTGA
>JABUQX010138094.1:10000-12500 GCA_015478945.1 Trachelipus rathkii | reverse complement strand
GGACATTGCTGAACAGAAATTTCAAAAAATCAAAAAACTACTTCTCGCATTTTGTAGGTAAAAGACCCATATATGCATATTTCAAGTTTGAAATCATTTCGAAAAAATATTGCAAGAGTTAAGGCTAAAAATGTCAAAAACATAGGTTTTGAAAAATGAAAATACCAAAACAATGACTACAGACAAAAAAAAAAAAAAAAAAACAACCCAGAAACGACGTTTTAGAAGTAAAAAAAGCTACAGTTTGCTTCTTTCGACATCAAAATTAACTGAAAATTAAGAATTTTATGTCCATTTTTATGGGGGTGAAATTAGGGTTAGCCCGAACCAATTTTTTTTTTTTTTTGTACAGTTATTACCACCGCTCACGGGCAAAGCCCTATTCAAGGAGAGGGTTTAACACTCAACAAAATTTCAACTAACGCAGATTACGCAGATTACGCAGATGAGCACAGACGCGGGCTTTAAAGTGAGGGAGATTTAAATTCAGCAGGAAACACAGAGAGAAGATGGAAGATAACTTCACCAGAACAAGGGTGGCCAGAAAGAAGAGGCGCCGCAGCGACTAGTCTGGAGTTGCTAATTTATCAACACAAAAACTCATGTTGCCGACACAGCACCCCTTGTTTGCTCACGAGGGCGTCCTAAAGGAGTGGCACTCGGAGTGGAAAGTGTCGCCTCGAAGCACCTGCGAGCTACGTAACCTATAGAAAAAGAGATAAAGCACCAGACATCCGCCGCAAAGAATAAAGGGTAAGTGAACTAGAAGTACAGGAATTATAAATCTTTTAGCCTTTGACCGACCCATCAAAAAGCGGGGTGAAACCTGACCCCCCCAGAAATAGAGCAGACTCCATACAAGGACGGATGAGACCCTGTATAACTGGAGTAACTGTAAATGAGAAAAAAAAGTCTCGCAGTTTAAAGAACTCCCATGTTTCTTTGAGGCCGGCTAGACAACACAGGACTGTGGATGTACTTTTGTTTAGTTTTTGTTTATTTTAAGGCAAGGATGTTTATATTGTCAACAGGGAAGACGAGGACCGTCGAAAGAGATAGGAAATTAGAAGGTGTCTTAGAGAGGAGATTTGAGAAGTTGGGTTTTTAAAGAATTAAATTTCACAGGGGTTGCGACGACCCCACCCGAAATTCTATCTAGATCAGCGAGAATGGAATCGGAAAGATTAAGACGAGAGCAATTCTAGAAGTAAAAACAGAGCAGAAATGAATGAGTTGAAGAATGAAGGTCGAGTCATCGGCATATGAGTGGATAGAGTTAATTTGCAGACAAGAAGATCATTAATGAAAAGTAAGAATAAGTAGGAGATAAGACAGAACCCTGTGGAGGAACACCACTATGACAGAAAATGAGGAAGAAGTCACCCCGCAAAACAGCCGATATTGAGCGATATGAAAGAAAGCTTGACATAAGTAGGCAAAGAGAAGGAGAATCAAAGGGAGGGAAGCTGGAGGAGCCAGTGACGGCTTGCCATAACCCGGTCAAATGCTTTGGATCTGTCAAGCGCCACCACGCAAGTCTCCCCGTTAATTCCTAAGGGGAAAACCATAATCTGTTAGATAGAAAAGTATATCGACTCCAGTAGACTCGAGCACCGAAAGCGGCCTAACTGGCGATCGGAAAAGAAAGGAAGAGATTCTCAGATGGTCAAGAAATGAGAGTGAGAGGGTTTCAAAGATCTTAAGATATTAATACAGGTTAGAGCTATTAGGGCGATTAGTTAGAGGATCCAGAGCGGCATCCTTTTTTCGGAATAGGTTGGAACATATGCGCGCCTCCAACACTGAGGGAAAGTGTTAGTATTGAGCATAGAGAATATGAGTTGAATGAGAGGACCGGCTTGCGACGGGAAGCACACTCCCTTCACAAACTCGGGGAGGAATGCCATCCGGGCCACCGCCTTCCTAACGTTCATAGAATTCAGGAGCCCATGCCCCGATCAAATGTAATCTCAGGCAAGGGCAATAGGAGCACCTGAGAAGAGAAGTTTATGAGTAAGAGGAATGCCAGAAATCGTCCAGGGTTGAGTTAGAAGAAAATATATTCAGGTATATCTACATACGAACGAAAGTAAATTTTTCCCATTTTATATATATATATATATATAATATATATTATAGGATATATCTCTATATAATATATATATATTATATATTATATATATTATATATAATATATTTATATATATATATATATATATATATATATATATATATATATATATATATATATATATTTATTATATTAATATATATATATAAAGTATATATAGGATATTATTTATATATATATATATAATATATATATTATATATTTAATATATAAATATAATATATAATATATAATTGATATATATATACATAATAGAAATATATATAATCAATTAAAAATATATATTATATATATATAATATATATATCATATATATATATATAGATTATTGGAGGGCCCTCCCATGGTGCGAATTTTTTTCAGCCCAGT
>JABUQX010138094.1:0-5000 GCA_015478945.1 Trachelipus rathkii | reverse complement strand
TATATATATATATATATATATATATATAAACGCGTTTGATGTCCTTAAATATTGACGTTTGTTTTTAATGCCTTTTACTGAGTGAGCCACCAAAGAACCTGATACTTTTATGCGGGAGGCAAGGTTTCGTTCTTTACAGGGACCTTTCCTGTTATGGTGAAATAAGAGACAAAAGGGTTGAGAGACACAATTGTTTTGGTTTTTCGTTATATATAATAAATAAATATGAATAAATAAGTTTTCCTTTAATTAACCTAACTACCTATAACTGAGAATATCAAATTTATTATTACCCTATTACCAACCTATTCCTAAATATAATATATTAATGTCATATATCAAGAAAATATGTCATGAACAATATAAGTCAATATTCCTTTAATTATTTATAAATTTAATTTGTTTTAAATTTATCTCGAAACAATACTTCCTTTGAAATGTCGTCACCTACTCTGACGTTAATCCCCTGGAAGACGTCCTTTACTCCTTTTGATGACTACGTAGTTTTATAATCCAACCTTGACCTTATTATAGCAGTCGATAGGTTATATCCTTATATGAGTCCTAAGTATACGAGTCAACCTGATGTATCAGAAATTCCTAAAGCCTTAACCTTTGTGCGGCAATGGGGATGATTTTTCCAAAATGACTCGCAACCTTTGTGAACTTTCCGGTTTGGTGTCCAAATTAAGGTTTAACCTTGGCCCTTAACTTCGGTCGTAACCTTAGTCGGCAAATTAGTTGTAGCCTTGGCCTCAAAAATCGGTTGTAACCTTCAAACTCGACCTTGTCTCCAGACTTGACGTCGCCTCCAGATTCGATCCCAGATTCGATCCCAGGCTCGATCCCCTGCAATCATAAAAAATGATCGAACATTATTTATTGCCTACACTAATGGCATCAATATAATAATAATAATAATAATAATAATAATAATAATAATAATAATAATAATAATAATAATAATAATAATAATAATAATAATAATAATAATAATAATACAAATCGGTAAATAATAATAATCTTCAGAGCGATTATTGTGCAGGATATGCCAACAATAACAATTCTTAAAGGAATAATAATATTAATAATAATAAATACCTAATCGGTATTACTAAATAACCACGTACATTTCTAACACCAAACATACTAACAACAAATATACTTTTTACTTTCATGCGCGTCCAGCCATACTCCCAATTACACTAATAAACATAAAGGCGAAACAATAATAATAATAATAATAATAATAATAATAATAATAATAATAATAATAATAATAATAATAATAATAAGAATAAGAATATATTGGTTAGGAATTGTATTCAGTTAAAGCAATAAAAAGGATTTCGAAAATAATAATAATAATAATATTAATAATAATAATACACACACACACACACACACACACAATAATAATAATAATAATAATACACACAATGATAATGATGATAATAATACTCACACACACATAATAATAATAATAATAATAATAATAATAATAATAATAATAATAATAATAATATTAATAATAATAATAATAATAATAATAATGAATAATAATAATAATAATAATAATAATAATAATAATAATAATAATAAAAATAATAGTAAAAATAAAATAATACAAAAATAATAATAATAATAATAATAATAATAATAATAATAATAATAATAATAATAATAATAATAATAATAATAATAATAATAATAATAATAATAATAATAATAATAATAATAATAATAATTTGCCTTTTAAATTACCCCTTAGTTCGTAATTTAATATTTAAAGCTTTTCGTGTGTTCCTTCCTCGTGTTGAGTTTCCTATAACTTAGATTCTCCTTACGACACCTTCGTATGTGTTTACCAACACACACACACCTATACCCACACACACACACCCATATACATATATATATATATACATATATATATATATATATATATATAAATTATATATATACATATTATATTATTGTTATTGTTGATAGTTACATATATATGTTATTATTGCTACATATTATTATTATTATATATATATTATTATATAGAAAGTAAGATATATATATAGAGATACATATTATTATATATATTATATATACATATATACATATATTATATATTTATTATTATCTTATTAGCATCCTTGGTGTATATAAAAATTATGTATCTTATTAAACATATTATTATTATTATTATTATTATTATTATATATATATATATTATTATTATTAGTATACATATATATATTTAGATATATATATATTATATATTATTATTGATATTATTGTTATTAATATTATTATACTATTATATTATTATTTATTGTCATTATTATTATTACTATTATTATTACATATTATTATATATATTATATATTTATATATATATATAGTTATATATATATATATATATATATATATATATATATAAAGAAGTATATATATATATATATATATATATATATATATATATATATATATATATATTTATATATATATATATATAGTGATGGAAGATTCCAAATTTCCAGCCGATGCCGATTCCGATTCCGATACCAGTCAAAAGTGCCGATTCCGATTCCGATTCCAATTTATATATATATATATATATATATATATGAGTATATATATATATATATATATATATATATATATATATAATATATATATATATATATATATATATATATATATATATATATATATATTATATACATATATATTATATATATATATATATATATGACTAATTTTGCTAAATCAACTAATTTTAGATATTTAAAACCTTATAAATTAATGTTATAGAATTCTCTATTATTTTATCTTTGCTAAAGAAATAATTAGTTAATTACCTTTTTATTTATTTAACCATTGAAATAATAACAATATTTAAAATCTTACAATAAATGAACATTTTTTCTTTTTGTTTAAAAAAATCAATTTACTAAAAGTAAGATCTTAAAGCAAAATTATCATTATTATTTGGCTAAACTCATGACTCTGTTGTAGTGCAAAAACATTAACATTTCCTGAGTGTATCCGATTTTAGGAGGATACAAATTGATCCTCCACCCAAAGAGTCTTTCACTTTCCAATGGAAAAGGGACGAGCTGAATATTTTTTAGCAAGGACATCCAAATGCTGAAAGGTACCTTTATTCGCACCATTGTAAGGGACTTTTGAATTTTTAATAAGTTTCATTTTATATTGGCTGATTTCTACTTTTATAACATCTTCAATTTTTTCAATATATGTGCTTTCTCCTTGGGAATGAGTTTCTTTGTTGTTTTTAAAGTCTTTTCTCTTTAAATTCGAAAACAACTTTCAAAACTGAATTGAAGTTAAAACTATACCCATCACTTTTTTCAAATCTTCATCTTTATGATAAATGAGAAAAATCTGAAAATTTGGCTTAAAGTAGTGGAAACTGTTTTTCTTTCCTTTATACAACATATATATCTTCGCACATCCATTGTTTAAGAATATCTTCCACTTTATATTGTTATAATCATCCCCAAGGAATGTAATTTAAAGCGTGGATCAAGATAGGTAGCAAGCACAGGATTCTTATCAGTAAAGTAAATGAATCTATTTTTACTGAATTTTTCCATGCTGATACCGTAGACCCAAGACTCAAATAGTCCTTTTTTCTGACTCTTTTAAAAAAAATGCAAATCATTTTGGGATTATTGCCGATGCTATTGATTCCTTGTGGCTCAATCTGAAAATTGGTTTAAAGTGGTGGAAACTGTTTTCCTTCTTACAACATACATCTCTCTCGCACATCCATTGCTTAAGAATATCTTCCACTCTTTATATTGTTATAATCATCCCTTAAGGAATGTAATTTTAAAGGTGGATCAAGTTAGGTAGCAAGCACAAGATTCTTTTCAAGTAAATGCTGAATCTACTTTTTACTGAATTTTTCCATGCTGATGCTGTAGACCCAAGTCCCTCAAATAGTCCTTTTTTTCTGGACTCTTTTAAAAAAAAAAATGCAAATCATTTTCATATTTGGGATTATTGCTGATGCCATTGATTCCTTGTGGCTCAATAAATTGTACAATCAACAAAATTTTTAAGTATATTTAGCAATTTTTCAAGAACTCATTGTTTCAAGCGATGCAGGTTTTGTCTATCACGGCAATATGAAATGAGAGCCGTCTTTTGTTCAAATATTTTTTGAAAGCATATGATACTTGCTATTACATCTGGTTTGTATATCCTGAATAAATTCGTGCTGTGGTAAATTAAATCTAGTTTGATATTCATCATACTTGATAGCTTGAAGCGAGTGATTAAAATGACCTTCGATTTGTTTGCATATGGTTATATTTTTTTACGTCTCTTGTTCAAATATGGCATCATTGAGAACTAGTGTCAAAGAGTGTAAAAGCAAGGTAATTTCTGGAATCCTGCTTGTGCAACTCCTGCTATTAAGTGCGTTATCCCTTACTATAACATAAATTTTATTAGCAGAATTGAATTCTTCCATAACATTTTAAAGACAATCACTTATATTAGAGGCTGTGTGGATACGTGAAAAGGTAAAACTCGAAGGATACATTTATATTCAATAAAGCTCTAATTATTAGCTTCTAAGGCAAGAGCCCTGCTCACTCTACGAGTTCACGTAATATAATTATCAAAACATGTTACATAACATGACTGAACGAAACATTTGCCAAATGTCTGACTGTCTAAAATCCTACCATGATATCTTAGGCTCTACGTAAAGATGCGCCGCCCAATCCAGTTTTCTTTAATTAAATAGAATTAAGGAAGAACTAAAATTTTAAAAATCAATAAGGCAGACTTCGAAATATTGTCTTTGAAATGTCATAAAGATCGAATAATATTTTTAGATTAGATACCAAAGAATCGGTCAAAAATCGGTATAATTTTGCCGATTCCGACCTGATTCCGATTCCTGATTCCTGAAAACAGCCGATTCTCTGATTCTGATGCCGATTTAAATTAATCGTCCCATCTAATAT
>JABUQX010138093.1:0-21025 GCA_015478945.1 Trachelipus rathkii | reverse complement strand
CACTTCAACCACGTCCTCAGAAATTATGTAACATTTCATCATTTGTTACTAGCATTACCACTGGTTTTGGCAGATTTGAAAGCAAACACGCCTACATTTTACATTTTTATTTTATTTTTTTTTTATTTCGTGACAGAAAGTTTTGTTCAAATATCGTATTTGGGGTAACAAATAATACTTCTAAATAAAAAGAAAATAATATGAACGAAAATTTTATCTAGAAAAGCAAATAACACTCAGAGGTTGAGTTGTTTCTTTTTCTCTCTTCTTTTTTTTGTCTATGTGATTATCCTTACTTTTTTTCTCTTTCCTTGATTAAAATTTTCGTAATTTCAGAAATACCAAAAAATGTACAATGTAAACGAAAACCTTGTGGACTGCAAAAACTTCGCTCGTGTCTCTATAATATTGTGTGGATACTGGTCAATAGAGTATAAAGATAGACCTTGTTTTCTTGTGGCTTACTTTTTCTATCCTTATTAGGATTTATTAGTTTTATTTTTCATTTTCTTATTAATGAATTTAATTTTATCCAATTTAAAATTGGTTTCTGTATGATAAATAATTCGAAACCATTAAATGGATGAACATATTAGTATAAAAGATCCATAAGAGAAGTATCGTAGTGAAAATGGCTGCAGTAGGTACAGTTTTGCCATTCGTTCGTGGCATTGACTTAACAAGGAACGATTTTCACGTAAGTTTCAGTGAAAATTTATCCTTATTTAACATTAGTTCGGTCCAGTCACTCATTATATCTACTCTATCAAACACTAAGAACAAAATGTACATAAATGAATAAAAAACTTGATTAGTGGGGAAAACTATTTTTGTACAATAAAAACAAAATATTATAATAACCCATATTTAGGTAATAGTTTTGCTGAGGAGAATAAACTTTATGTAACTATTGTATTAAAACTATAAACTTCTAATTTACAGAAATGGTATCGTAAAATTTTTAAGTTTTTTTTTTTTTTACTGATGAGCGTATAGTTTAAATGTATATATATATTTTCAATAAAAATTTGAAAAATTATACTCCGAAAAAAAAAAAAATGCTAATTTCGTTGTTTTTTTTTTTAGGGACAACACTATATTTTTTTCTGATATTTTGATTAGGCTATATATTTATATATCAATAAAAATATTTTCCTTTCGAAATGTAGCGTCGGGCAGGGTGACCGGGCCCGCCTCTTGAGGAGGGGTGATTCGGTCCACTCTAAAAAATAAAAAATAATAAAAAAAAAAAAAAATTTCGCTCATTTAATAGCCACGCGGTAGTATTACAAGTTTTATTTAGATCATCTTTAATTCTAGAAAGTTTTTATATTTTTAAAAAATTTTATAAATTAGGGTACAAAATTCCCTTCAATAGAATTTCACTTTTGAAAAATGAGTTTTTTTAACCTCATTATAAAATGAAAAATTGTGGATGGATTTTTAATTATTTTTTCAGTGGATGCACCGAGTATGTTAGCTTTAAACTGGCAAAGTAAATTTTTGATCCAAACAGTATTAGTGGCAAAATCACGGGGCCTAACTTGGTCCGATTCACCCAGCCGTAAAAATTGATGGAGGGGTGACTCGGACCACCATTCTTTTTCGTATTTTACATATTATTATTGACATTTTTATTTACGAATTTAAATATAATAAATAGTTACTTATATTAAGTAAAAATTAAAATAAAAAATAAAATTTATATAAAAAATACGAATTCAAAAAGTGTCAAAATTTTTGAGCGGAGAGGGGTGAATCGGACCACCTTATTTTTATTCATATTTTATGTATCATTATTGACATTTTTATTACTTATTACGAATTTTAATATGATAAATAATTATTAAATTAAGTAAAAATTAAAATATAAAATTGAATTTATATGTAAAAGAGGAATTTAAACAGATAGTCCGATTCACCCCTCAATGGTGGTCCGATTCACCCCTCCAGGGTCGGGGTGACTGAGCGTTATTCAAACTTTAATAAAACTATTATTAGAATTACATTATTATTTTTGTGTGTGCTTAACTATTGGGCCTTGATTTTCAAAAAAAAATTCCAAAAGTGTATTAGGGGAGAGTCGGGAGAAGAAGTTATACCTAAAGTGGTCCAAGTCACCCCGCCCGACGCTATATAAATATATATATATTTTTTTTTTTTACGTTATCAGCGAATTAATTGAATATATACTAAATGTAGTTAATTAAATAAAAAATAAAATATTTATTAAATTATTTTTCATATGATAAAATATAAAAAAATTTAAATAATTCTCTCTCTCTCTCTCTCTCTCTCTCTCTCTCTCTCTCTCTCTCTCTCTCTCTCTCTCTCTCTCTCTCTCTCTCTCTCTCTCTCTCTCTCTCTCTCTCTCTCTCTCTCTCTCTCTCTCTCTCTCTCTCTCTCTCTCTCTCTCTCTCTCTCTCTCTCTCTCTCTCTCTCTCTCTCTCTCTCTCTCTCTCTCTCTCTCTCTCTCTCTCTCTCTCTCTCTCTCTCTCTCTCTCTCTCTCTCTCTCTCTCTCTCTCTCTCTCTCTCTCTCTCTCTCTCTCTCTCTCTCTCTCTCTCTCTCTCTCTCTCTCTCTCTCTCTCTCTCTCTCTCTCTCTCTCTCTCTCTCTCTCTCTCTCTCTCTCTCTCTCTCTCTCTCTCTCTCTCTCTCTCTCTCTCTCTCTCTCTCTCTCTCTCTCTCTCTCTCTCTCTCTCTCTCTCTCTCTCTCTCTCTCTCTCTCTCTCTCTCTCTCTCTCTCTCTCTCTCTCTCTCTCTCTCTCTCTCTCTCTCTCTCTCTCTCTCTCTCTCTCTCTCTCTCTCTCTCTCTCTCTCTCTCTCTCTCTCTCTCTCTCTCTCTCTCTCTCTCTCTCTCTCTCTCTTTCTCTCTCTTTCTCTCTCTCTGCGTGTGTGTGTGTGTGTGTGTATTAATATAGGTTAGGCTAAGGCCTACAGCATCAATGATCTATATAGGTTAGGCCTTGGTTTACAAAGCAACTAGTTCAGGTTATATGATAAGTTTTGTTAATATACACATATTTACTAGGCTATTTGCACTGCAAAATATTAATTGAGTAATTTTTCGCCATTTTTTTTTTAAATTAACGAGATATTATATGGTGATATATATGATGCTATAAATGCATAGCCCGCACGCCCCAGCAGCACTGGTGCCTAAAAAATATATATATATATATATAGATCGACAACCATGCATATAATATATATATATATATATATATATATATATATATATATATTAATGTTTGACGAATAAAAAACTATTTTAATATATATATTTAAGGATGAAAAGTAGCACCAAGGCTCTAGATAACATTGGAAAATCTTTATTGAAATAGGTTAAAACAACGTTTCGGAAAACTGTGTACCAACCCAATTAATAAACAGGAAAAATATATATATTTATGAACTAGTGGACTACAATATGAAAAGTTATACATAAATTAAATGTTTGGAATAAACAATTTCTTTTCAGTAAAATAACAAAATGTCTACAGTTATCATTTATCATATTTAAACAATCATTGATTTCTTTATTAACAAGCGGAGCTGGAAACTCAAATCTTCAGAATACTTAGGCACAAAAATTCGATAACAATATTAAATAGATAATTAAATAATAAATGAAATTTACACTAAATGGGTAACTCAAAAAAAAAAAAAGAAAAAATACATGAAAATACTTGAAAATAATATAAAGAAACTTACTAAAAATCACTGCATATTTTCTGAAAAAATTTTCTTTTTAAGTTCAAAAAAATTTCTAAGTTCAGAAAAGTTAAATTAAGTTTTTTAATTAAATTGTTTAGTAATAGCTTCTGGAGTCTTATAAACACGCACTAGGTGAACCTCTTAAAACCCAACTACGAGACAGTACGAGACAGAAAACCTGAAGATATCACAATTCAAATCTAGATGTTTGCTATATAATATATATATATATATATATATATATATATATATATATATATATATATATATATATATATATATATATATATATATATATATATATATATATATATATATATATAACTCACTGTATGTATCTTTTCTTATATAAATAATTTATAATAATATAATAATAATATATACCTAACCTCATTTACACGTGTATTAATCTATTTGTTACATGCATACAAGAACTATTAGTCTCCAAACTATTATCTAATCTTTCCTCAGTAAACACTGAAGCAAAATAAGCATTGAAAATGTTGACCAACTCCTTATCTGAACTCACTAAATTTTCATCCAATTGGACCAATTGTCGTATTCTTACTTTTAAATTTATAAAAGCTAAAAAACTTCTTCAGGTCAATAACACTATTACTTGCTAAATTAATTTCTGCCTCTCGCTTTGCCTTTATTGACTGGTTAAGTTCGTTTCTGTTTTTCCTATAATTTTCTAAATCATCCTTATTACTACCCTTGAATATTTTAAAACATCTACGTGTTTCATTGATTTTATCTCTTATCTCTCTATTCCACCAAACAGGTTTTCTCTTCGTCACCCTAATAGGTTTATCTTTAAAACATACTGACTGAATATTCATTAAAATTTGCTTAAAATATTCCCACATAATAAAACAGTTTTGGTGTTTAAAGTCTTTATCCCAGTCAATTATACTAAGCATGTCTCAAAATTTGGTAAAATTGCCAGTTTGGAAATCTAAGATTTTTTCTTTATTAGCTTGCAATTTGGGCCCAGATATCACATTCATATTAAATCTAATTTTATTATGGTCACTAAGTCCTAAATTCTGAACTCTAACCCAGGGTTGGCACTGATTAAATAAAATTGATCTAATCAATTGATTAAATCAATTGATTTTTTAGGAAAAAAATCATGATTTTTTTTATTTTTTTGGCAAATTTTTTTTTCTAAATTAATAATTATTCCTAGTTATCACCTGATTAATGATAAGTATGGTATATTTTATCTATATAATATCAAATTCATCAATGGAGTTTCAAATCATTTTCAATAAAGAAATAAATAAAATTAGATTACTCAGATATTATATAGTACCGGTATATATATATATATATATATATATATATATATATATATATATATATATATATATATATATATATATATATATATATATATATATATATATACCGTATATATATATATATATATATATATATATATATATATATATATATATATATATATATATATATATATATATATATATATATATATAATTTAATTTAATTTAATTAAACTAAATAATAATTATATATATTTACTAAACTTATTATTAATAAGGTAATAATTAGGATCATTTACTAATTTTATCAAAATAATTTAAAAGGCAATTTGTGCCTAAAAAAATCAAAATAATCAAAATAAAAAAAAATCATTGATTTTTTTTATTTTTTTTATTTTTTAAAAAAAATCAAAAAAATCACCAACCCTGCTCTAACCTCATCCACCATACTTTCATATTAGTTAATATTAAGTCTAATAGTGCATCATGTCTTGTGGGTTCATGGACCACTGGCTGAAAAAGTTATCTAGTAATCATTTTATAAATACAAAACTACTATGGTCCGTATTAGACAAGGAATCCCATTGAATGCCAGGAAAATTAAAATCAGCTATTATGACTATACCTTTTTCTTTACTGTGGCATGCTGTCTTAATTTCTTAAACAATTTCAGTGTCTAATTCTTGACTCTGGCCAGGAGGTCTATAAAATGCCCCTATTCTATATAATTTATTGTGTATAAGAATATCTACCCACACTGATTCAATATCATGATTAGTTTTAAAGTCGGTCATTAATACAGATTGAATAGCTATTGCTTTTAACATAACATAAATGTAACATAAAGTTCATTCACCTCAGCCTGACTATTTTACCCCATATATATATTCTGAGATAATTGTGGAGTTCCTTCCAGTGTGAATCACTTAAATACTGTATTAACCCTCGCGCATACGGATCCGTTTTGCATACGCGCACGTACGGTGTGGGCAAAATCTGCCCACACTATATTTTACGGTGAATTTCTTAAATTTGACAACTAATTTCATATAGATAATGTGTATTGGACCTTTTGCAGTTGATCTAGCCAGTTTTTGTTACTTAATGTTGATTATTATTATTTTTAATTATTATTTGAAAAATGGGTGTTTTTTTCTTGTGTTATTTCCAATGACAATCATAAGATTGGCTGTAACAAAACAACTATACAGCGAAATCTCTTCAAATTTGATAGATATATTCCTAGATTAGTGCTAAAAACAATACTTTAGTTACTTATGTTTATTATTTATTATTATTTAAAAAATTTATAAGGGTCACACGCGCGTACGGTGTGGGCAAATTTTGCCCACATTCTAGTATATCCCGAATAACTTCATTAGTTTTACATATTTTTTTACACAAATTTAAGAGGTCTTTTTTCAACATGTTTTTGAGGAATACCTGGAAGGAAAAAAAAAATTTGAAAATTTTCAAAAAAAAAAAAAAAGTGTTTGCAAAATTTGCCCACACCGTACGCGCGAGGGTTAAAATTTAGAATATTGACAAACCTTAGGGTGTGGTGTAGGTTGGGCATAAGTATATGTTTAATTAATATTTAGTTTGACTGGGACAGTCTCGATGGGCCCATGTGACTTCTTACCATCTCTTTATTTTCTATGTTCCACACAATTTGTATTAAATTTTATAAAGAACTATGCTTAGCTTACATAATTCATTGTTTTTTAGGAAGATGGACTGCCACAGAATGTTCAAGAAATGATAAGTCTCAGATGGCTGAAAGTGAACAATACAGGGCTGTGTTTAATACCCTCAGAGTTGGGAGCTCTTAACAAACTTGTGAGTATATATATATATATATATATATATATATATATATATATATATATATATATATATATATATATATATATATATATATATATATATATATATATATATATATATATATATATAATATATATATATATATTTTTTTTTTTTTTTATAAAAGTTCACACCTCACGGGCATAGCCCTATTCAAGGAGAACTTCTCTAGGAATTTCTACTGATTCGAACCCTCGACCCTGTAACTAGACTAAGCCGCTCCCCCCTTTGTACCCGCTGTATATATATATATATATATATATATATATATATATACTTTATATATATATATATATATATATATATATATATATATATATATATATATATATATATATATATATATATATATATATATATATATATATATATATAATATATAATTAATATATATATATATATATATATTTATATATATATATATATATATATATATATATATATATATATATATATATATATATATATGTCTATAATAACAAAATATATATATATATATATATATATATATATATATATATATATATATATATATATATATTAAAATGATTTGAAAGTTGAGATTGAGAATAGAGTATGTAAAAACTTACTGTTTAAGTTAAGGTCGTAGAGACACTATCGTGTCTTGGAATAAAGTTGCCACACTATTCGACCTATGAATGCTTCCTCTCTTTCTGTTTCTGTTGAGATTTTGATTTAGAAATTTGATGAAGTGGAGAGGTTGATAAGCTTGAAAGCAAACAAGCAAACAGGTGATGCTCATGCACAAGGACAAATGCAGGATATGAAAAGTATGAAAAGGGAGATTAGAGGATGCAAGCGCTATATAAGCAAATATGTAAAATAAAGCAGGAGTTGGCAAAGAAAAGTTAATTACCTGCTCTAGTGACCGTTAAGCAATTTTTAATACATAAATGATGATTTTTAATTTAGTTTTTAATAATAATCAAGTGAAGCAAAGAAGGTTGTGATATTTTTTATGATTTTTATTTATTTTAAAAGTTTTTAAACATGTAAAACATACATTTTATTTTACTCAAAAATAATCCTACATGCATTATATACAATAATATTTAAATAGAGAATGATTGGAATAAGTTAACCTAAAACTAAATCAAGTCCTTAGGCGTTACTTATTAAATTGGTTATGAATGAGTTCAAGAATTGACTTAAATCTAAGAGTCCAAGTCCTTTGGCGTTACTTATTATGATTTTTAGTAAGTTCAAGTCCTGAGGCTTTACCTCTTAAATGAAAAATGAGTGAGTCCAAAAATTGGATTTCCACTACAAGGTTGGGTTCAGTTGAATACACTGAGCTGAGTCCATAAGACATTTTTTAGAGTCCATTTTTAGGCTTTTATTACTTTGATCACCATACCAATTTACATCCTAACAACCAGTACTGGAAAAATACTAATCTAGGAATCAATATAATATAAAGTATAATAATTATTTTTCCCTTAGAAGTTTAAATTGTAACTTAAGAAACACTAGTTTCTATTTGTCTTTTTTGAAAACACAATCACAAAAAGGTAGCATCGGGCGGGGTGACTTGGACCACTTTAGGTATAACTTGGTCTCCCGACTCTCCCCTAATGCACTTTTTGGAATTTTTTTTTTTTTGTAAATCACGGCCCTATAGTCGGTCATAAGCACACAAAAAAATAATAATGTAATTCTAATAATAAAAGTTTTATTAAAGTTTGAATAACGCCGAGTCAGCCCGACCGTGGAGGGGTGAAGCGGACCACCATTGAGGGGTGACTCGGACCATCTGTTTAAATTCGTCTTTTACGTATAAATTCAATTTTATATTTTAATTTTTACTTAATATAATAATTATTTATCATATTAAAATTCGTAATAAGTAATAAAAATGTCAATAATGATAAATAAAATACGAATATAAATAAGGTGGGTAATTGTTACCCAGAGGGTTGTCACCCCCTATTTTTATGAAAATCACAGAATATACTCTAAAAAAATAGTAATAAAGAATGGTGAAAACGAAAATCGTCGCTCTCCTTAGGAAAAAAAGTTACAGCCTCTCAAAGTTGTAAAAAACCCCATAGGATTTGTTATTAAAAAAAAAACAAAAAATTTTTTTTTTTGAAAATCACAGGATATACTCTAAAAAAATAATAATGAAGAATAGTGAAAACGAAAATCGGCAGTCTCTTTAGGAAAAAAAGTTACAGCCTCTGAAAGTTAAAAATTTTCCCATAGACTTTCTTATAATAAAAATTAGTGGGCCTCGTGCTCGTTGTAGGGCCATCCTAGTTCAGGTTATGATAAGATTTGTTAATTCTACATAGATTTTCTATGTGTATACCTAACAAAACTTATCATAACCTGACTTAGAGGGCCTGAAATGAGACCTAACCTGGATCGATCAATATTGAAAAGTCTATGGTATTTTTAACAACTTTGAAGGCTGGCACTTCCTAAGTGACATTTTTTTTATTATTATTATTTTTTTAGAGTATATCCTGTGATTTTCATAAAAATCGGGGGTGACAACCCTCTGGGTAACAATTACCATAAGGTGGTCCGATTCACCCCTCTCCGCCCAAAAATTTTGACACTTTTTTGAGTTCGTTTTTTTTATTAAAATTTCATTTTTTTAAAAAATTTTCACTTAATATAAGTAACTTTTTATTACATTTAAATTAATTATACGTAATAAAAATGTCAATAATTATACGTAAAATACGAACAATGGTGGTCCCAGTCACCCCTCCATCAATTTTGCAGTGGGGTGAATCGGCCAAGTTAGGCCCCGTTTTTTTGCCACTAATACTGCTTGGATAAAAAATTTACTTTGCCAGTTTAAAGCTAACATACTCGAGTGTATCCACTGAAAAAATAATTAAAATCGATCCACAATTTTTCATTTTATAATGAAGTTAAAAAAACTCATATTTTTCAAAAGTGAAATTCTATTGAAGGACATTTTGTACCCTAATTTCTAACATTTTTTAAAAATATAAAAACTTTCTAGAATTAAATATGATCTAAATAAAACTTGTAGTACTCTGCAGCTGATAAATGAGCAGAAATTTTTTTTTTTTTTTATTTTTTTTATTTACAGTGGACCGAATCACCCCTCCTAAAGAGGCGGACCTGGTCACCCCGCCCGACGCTATGTTATAGTTTTATGAAAATTTCAATTTCACTTATTGTTCATGAGTGCTTACTTATAGTTATTTATAAATATTACACTAATAGTTTTTAGAGTGGCAATGACTTAATAACTAAGAATTAAAAGGGTTAAAAGTTTGTGATATTTAGGTTTTTCAATAATATCCATTAAATATCTTTTTAACACTGAAGAAAGAGGGTTCTTTAATTGTTTTTATCCCAAATAATTCTCTTTAACAGTCTACCAAACACTATATGAAATAATTTCAATTCAGTTTCAAAAGAATTTAGCCTTTTAAATGCAGTAAAGATTGTTCATATTATCACATAGTTTTAATTTAAACTTAATTATGTAATGTTAATATTTTTTATACTAGTAGTCCCCAGAGGGGTCTTATTTTGAAAGATGAAGATTTTAGCTGTTGCAAATAAGCACTTGTATCCGCAATCGGGTCAAATTGCAAATTTTGAAAGCTGTGCAAATGTGTAATAGGATCCGCACCCGGTTCAAAAATTGCAAGAAGTAAGAGTTTGGCAAAGATGTAATAGGATCCGTACCCGGGTCAAAAATTGCAAGAAGTAAGAGTTTAAAAAAATGTAAGAGGGTCCGTACCCGGTTCCTGTGTAAAAAGAGATGTTAAGGTGATTACTAATAGAGCAATGTAAGTTTACTTTAATATTCATGTATAGCATTATGTTTCATGTATGGTTAGAAAAATGAGTTTATGCCTACCTCAGTCAATGCTGAGGACTTCTTTTGATTTAGGAGGTGCCAATTCAGCACTAAACACGTTTGATAGTCAAGACGACACATAAAAATCTAAAAAAAACATATAAAGGGTTTCTACTCACATATCCTCAGAAAGTATGGATCAATTCATTAATATTTCAATTAAGACAATTATTTCAATTCTTTAACAACCAATATCGTCTTTCAACTTACTTAGAGAGGTAAATTGGAGAGTATGATTACTTTAATGGAGTCAAAAGAAGTTGCTGTAAAATAAAAGAAAAATATACACTCATATAGAAATTTATTTAGTGGGAAGGATTTTGAATCCTTACATACCTCCCCACTAGTCATTTGGAAAATGACTGACGGTGTTGAAAGTGAGATGAAATCGAACGTTGGAGGAGTTGTAAGAAGATGGATGTATAAGATATCCTCAAAGAGGTCACATAGAAACATAGAAAACAAGATAAGTGTAAAAGAAAAAAAGAGTTAGCAGAACTATGTTAAGTTGTTTCCTTTTCATATGTGTTGTAGTGGCTGATGAAAAGCCAAAAAAAAAAAAGAAAAATCTAAGTAGTAAGTAGTGTAAGTGATCTCTGGAGACCTTACAAGTCACAAGTATTTCCGTTCCTATGACGACGTTCCGGATGAACCCGGACTTGCAAGGGGTGTTATTTTATGTTCTTTAGGGTTGTTTAAATTAGGGTTGTCATTTCAATACAATATTTAATATATCCTCCCCACCAGATTCAATCATGGGGTAGAATTTCTTTTCAGTTACTTAAAAAAAAAGTATCCTTTTCTAAATTTTTAGTTGTTTAAAAACTCCTTTGTCAATTAAGAATTGTAGAGCGTCATCAGGCAATTTTTTTCTCATGGGTAGAAGATAATGATAATTAGTTCCATTTGAACACATTATGCAAAATAAGTTTTTACTTTGAGGTGTTCCATAATATACAAGTTGTTTTGAGCCAATGTATAACAAGATAGCTTTCGTAGGGATTACATTGACAAAAGCCTGTAAGCAATGAATGAATGGAAACTGTTCGTCCCTTTTAGACTTTTTCAAGAGTTCTAAGATTTGTTTACCGGCTCGGCCATCAGTTGGCAAATTATACTTTTGTGGATTTTCAATTAATTCATTTGTTAATCTTATTCTTATAGATGAATCATTCTTCCTATGACCAAACAGACAAATTGAAAAACATTGGAACAGTGAATCACTGTCATCCAATAAATAAATACACTCAAATCCTTCTGGCCATTCATCCACATAATTAGTATCTATTGGGAACTCATAAAGTTGTTTAATTTCAAGATCAGTCAATTCTTTATCTAACTCTATAATGTCCTCTGGACAAGATGTTGAAAATTCCTTATTATCCCGATGAGGTGAAGAATCCGGATGGATTGAATTAAGTGAAGAGCCCAAAGGATCTAAAGCATCATTAGTTTTGGAAAAAAGTTTAGGAGTACAGTTGGTAGTAGAAAATTTAGAGGAGTTATCAGGATTAGAATTAGGAAGATCCGGAGGGATAGTAGAAGATGAAGTAAGTGGAAGGTCATGATTGACAAGTATAGTAGGTTGAGAAGAGCTAGGATGAAGTATAGATTTTGCAGAAGTAGTAGTAGTTGTAGATAAGGCAGATAGAGTACATAAAGTAGTAGTAGGAATAGTAGTAGTAGGAATAGTAATAGTAGGAATGGTAAGAATAGAAATAGTAGTAGTATAAATAGGAGGTTTAGAAGTGATAGTTATAGAGGAAGATATAGGATTCAGATTACTTACATCTTCTTTTCCGTTGTTAAGGGTGGTATTTGTAGAGTTTTTATAGCCTTGAATCTTAGGCATGCTTTCAAATGTTAATTTATTTTCAGTTAGTGGTGGTGGTATCTGTACCCTTTTCGTTGTACTTTCAATAGTCGGTTGTGTTTGTTTTATAGACAACGGCTGATCCAATGGCTTTTCACCATCTGAATCACCTTGAGTTGTTCTTGGAGATTTATTTATCTCGATTTCTCGGGGTGTTTTGGACTCATTAGTCATATCTACCTTGATAGATTTTACTTGATTCTTAAATTGAAATATCTCTTTATTCGGACAATTCATGCCAAGGTGGTTCTTTTCACAATAAGGACAAATAGGAGTATTGCTAAATATTTTACGTTTCATATTTCTTTTTGGGCAATTTGAAATTACATGGCCATGTTCTTGGCAATTTATACATTTGTTTTGTCTAGTATAGCACTCATCATATATATGACCACGTTTGCTGCAAAATTGACAATAAGGTCTTTTTCGGCACTTTCGGATATCATGTCCGGCTCTTTTACAGTAATTGCAAATTATTGTGGGTTTAGACCACCTTGATTGTTTTATTTGTTGATATTGTTGTGGTCTATGACCATATGAAATATTATTTTGATAGATGGGAATAGTTTTATCTTTAGAAAAGGTTTGAGAACCTTGATACTTTTTATTAAGTTGAAAGTGACAAACATTTCCAATGAGACCCGGTTTATTAACTTTAGATTTTTGAGTTAAATTTGAGGAATCTGAATATTCTGGAGATGAATACGAATACTGTTGTACCGGTTTCTCATTACAATGTGTGGGAGGAAGTTTGTCAAGTTGTGAAACAAGTTTCGTTAGAGTCAATAAGATTGTCTGATTTTGTTCATAAATTGCTTTTAACCATTCAACAATTCCAATTGATGGTTGTAGTTGATGAGGATCATTTTGAAATTTAGGGTGGTTTGTAAGGGTTGTAAGAGAAGGACATTGGAGATCAGGCAATTGTGCCAATTTATTAAACAATAAAGTAGATTGTGAGGCCTGTTGTTGTAGTTGTTCTCGTAGAGTTTTGTTAATGTCAGTAGAGGTTTCAGTTGACATTGTTGAAAAATGCAAAAAAATGAAAAGTTTCGAAAAAGTTAGAAAACTAAGAATTAGAAAACAAAGAAAAGGTAACAGTCTAGTCGGTAGTTATAGCAACTACGCTCTGCTACCAATAAAATGATTTGAAAGTTGAGATTGAGAATAGAGTATGTAAGAACTTACTGTTTAAGTTAAGGTCGTAGAGACACAATCGTGTCTTGGAATAAAGTTGCCACACTATTCGACCCTTGAATGCTTCCTCTCTTTCTGTTTCTGTTGAGATTTTGATTTAGAAATTTGATGAAGTGGAGAGGTTGATAAGCTTGAAAGCAAACAAGCAAACAGGTGATGCTCATGCACAAGGACAAATGCAGGATATGAAAAGTATGAAAAGGGAGATTAGAGGATGCAAGCGCTATATAAGCAAATATGTAAAATAAAGCAGGAGTTGGCAAAGAAAAGTTAATTACCTGCTCTAGTGACCGTTAAGCAATTTTTAATACATAAATGATGATTTTTAATTTAGTTTTTAATAATAATCAAGTGAAGCAAAGAAGGTTGTGATATTTTTTATGATTTTTATTTATTTTAAAAGTTTTTAAACATGTAAAACATACATTTTATTTTACTCAAAAATAATCCTACATGCATTATATACAATAATATTTAAATAGAGAATGATTGGAATAAGTTAACCTAAAACTAAATCAAGTCCTTAGGCGTTACTTATTAAATTGATTATGAATGAGTTCAAGAATTGACTTAAATCTAAGAGTCCAAGTCCTTTGGCGTTACTTATTATGATTTTTAGTAAGTTCAAGTCCTGAGGCTTTACCTCTTAAATGAAAAATGAGTGAGTCCAAAAATTGGATTTCCACTACAAGGTTGGGTTCAGTTGAATACACTGAGCTGAGTCCATAAGACATTTTTAGAGTCCATTTTTAGGCTTTTATTACTTTGATCACCATACCAATTTACATCCTAACAACCAGTACTGGAAAAATACTAATCTAGGAATCAATATAATATAAAGTATAATAATTATTTTCTCTTAGAAGTTTAAACTGTAACTTAAGAAACACGAGTTTCTATTTGTCTTTTTGAAAACACATTCACAAAAAAGTACGTTATAGTTTTATGAAAATTTCAATTTCACTTATTCCCGACTCTCCCCTAATGCACTTTTTGGAAATTTTTTTTTTTGTAAATCACGGCCCTATAGTCGGGCATAAGCACACAAAAAAATAATAATGTAATTCTAATAATAAAAGTTTTATTAAAGTTTGAATAACGCTGAGTTAGCCTGACCGTGGAGGGGTGAAGCAGACCACCATTGAGGGGTCACTCGGACCATCTGTTTAAATTCGTCTTTTACGTATAAATTCAATTTTATATTTTAATTTTTACTTAATATAATAATTATTTATCATATTAAAATTCGTAATAAGTAATAAAATGTCAATAATTACAATAAAATAAACGAATATAAATAAGGTAGGTAATTGTTACCAGAGGGTTTGTCACCCCTATTTTTATGAAAATCACAGAATATACTCTAAAAAATAGTAATAAAGAATAGTGAAAACGAAAATCGTCGCTCTCCTTAGGAAAAAAAGTTACAGCCTCTCAAAGTTGTAAAAACCCCCATTGGATTTGTTATTAAAAAAAAAACCAAAAATTTTTTTTTTTGAAAATCACAGGATATACTCTAAAAAATAATGAAGAATAGTGAAACGAAAATTGGCAGTCTCTTTAGGAAAAAAGTACAGCCTCTGAAAGTTAAAAATTTACCATAGACTTTCTTATAATAAAAATTAGTGGGCCTCGTGCTCGTTGTAGAGACCATCCTAGTTCAGGTTATGATAAGATTTGTTAATTCTACATAGTTTCTATGTGTATACCTAACAAAACTTATCATAGCCAAACAAGGCCTGAAATGAGACCTAACCTGGATCGATCAATATTGAAAAGTCTGTAGTATTTTTAACAGCACGGCTGTAGCTTTTCCTAAAGAAAAACTGACAATTTCGTTTCTATTCTTCGTATTGCCACAGACATATCTAATGATTTTATCGCATCGAGGGTGACAACCCTCTGAGTAACAATTACCATAGGTGGTCCGATTCACCCCTCTCCGCCCAAAAATTTTGACACTTTTTGAGTTCGTATTTTTTATTAAAAAATTTCATTTTTTTAAAAAATTTCACTTAATATAAGTAACTTTATTACATTTAAATTAATTATACGTAATAAATATGTCAATAATAATACGTATACGAAAAACAATGGTGGTCCGAGTCACCCCTCCATCAATTTTTACGGCGGGGTGAATCGGACCAAGTTAGGCCCCGTTTTTTTGCCACTAATACTGCTTGGATAAAATTTACTTTGCCAGTTTAAAGCTAACATACTCGAGTGTATCCACTGAAAAATAATTAAAATGATCCACAATTTTTCATTTATAATGAAGTTAAAAAACTCATATTTTCAAAAGTGAAATTCTATTGAAGGACATTTTGTACCCTAATTTCTAACATTTTTTAAAAATATAAAAACTTTCTAGAATTAAATATGATCTAAATAAAACTTGTAGTACTACCGCGTGGCTATTAAATGAGCGAAATTTTTTTTTTTTTTTTTTTTTTTTTTTTTTTACATTGTACGAATCCACCCCCTCCTAAAGGCGGACCTGGTCACAATCACTGAAGGTACGTTATAGTTTTATGATAATTTCAATTTCACTTATTGTTCATGAGTGCTTACTTATAGTTATTTATAAATATTACACTAATAGTTTTTAGAGTGGCAATGACTTAATAACTAAGAATTAAAAGGGTTAAAAGTTTGTGATATTTAGGTTTTTCAATAATATCCATTAAATATCTTTTTAACACTGAAGAAAGAGGGTTCTTTAATTGTTTTTATCCCAAATAATTCTCTTTAACAGTTTACCAAACACTATATGAAATAATTTCAATTCAGTTTCAAAAGAATTTAGCCTTTTAAATGCAGTAAAGATTATTCATATTTTCACATAGTTTTAATTTAAACTTAATTATGTAATGTTAATATTTTTTTTATACTAGTAGTCCCCAGAGGGGTCTTATTTTGAAAGATGAAGATTTAAGCTGTTGCAAATAAGCACTTGTATCCGCAATCAAATCAAATTGCAAGATTAAGAGTTTGAAAACTTTGGAAAGTAAGTACTAGGATATTAAAATCCGCACCCGGTTCAAATTGCAAGATTGAGAGTTTGAAAAAAAATGTAAGAAGGTCCGTACCCGGGTCCTGTGTAAAAAGAGATGTTAATGTGATTACTAATATAGCAATGTAAGTTTACTTTAATATTCATGTATAGCATTATGTTTCATGTATGGAAAGAAAAATGAGTTTATGTCAAGAAGAAGTAGAAGACAGATGTTTAATTGAACTTTACCTCAAAATTGCTTTAGGAACTTATGAGACGGTATGGCTTTAATTAGAATGATTGGGGAAACTTTGTGGTTTTTCTTTGTTGAATAGTTACGAATTTATTTAAAGTAATAAATTTTACAAAACATTTATACTTCACAAGAGACATCTTAGTAATTTATGATATGCGCTATTTCAAATACCTTGAAAGGTCGAGATTCATACCATTAGTAAGAGTTACTGAGGTCATAGGGACAAATGTGATTCATAGAGATTGTGACAGGAATGACAATAAGATATTAATCAATAGTTGATGTAATTGTGGTACGGCATTTAAAATCCTTACATTTTCCTCCCCACTAGTCATTTGGAAAATGACTGACGGTTTTGAAAGTGAGATGGAATCGAACATTGGAGGAATTGTAAAAAAAAGATGGACCTATAAGATATCCTTAAAGAGGTCACATGGAGAGGAGCAAGATAAGTGTAAAAGAAAAGAAAGAGTTAGCAGAACTATGTTAAGTTGTTTCCTTTCATATGTGTTGTAGTGGCTGATGAAAAGCCAAAAAAATAATAAATTGCTAAGAATAAATAGTGTAAGTGTCTTGGGACCTTACAGTGAAGTATTTCGTTCTATGCCGACGTTCGGTGAACCGGCTGCAAGGGGGTTATTATGTTCTTTGGGTTGTTTAAAAAAGTGTGGTCATTTCATTACTAGTTAACAATTCCTCCCCAGATTATTCAGGGTAGAATTCTTTTCAATTTGTGAAAAGGTTTGGTCCAATCTTTGTTGTTTAGAAACTCTTTGTCGGTTAAAAAAGATTGTTCATATCTTAAGGAACCTGCTTATTGGTTCGATGTTAGGGAAAACAATTTGCCATGTATTACATAAACAACATTAAGTCTCTAACTTAGTTGTTCCATAATATAAAGTTGTTTCGCGGCATATATAAAAGATTGCTTTCGTAGGACTATATTAAGCAAAGCTGTAAGCAAGAATGAAATGGTAATTGGTCTCTTTTGACTTTTTCAACCTGCTGGATTTGTTGTACGTCGGCATTAGGTTAGGCAAATTATCTTTGTGGATTCTCTTATCAAATTCAGTTAGTTAAATACTTATTCTGCATGAACTTTCATATTCCTATGACCGTACAAGACCAATGAACACTTGAACAGGTGGAATCAGTTTATCGTTTTAAAATAAAATATATACAAACTTTTCCATTCTTACATAATTTACTTGCCATTGTAAAACTCTTAAACTGTTTCATTTCTATGGTCGGTTAATTATTATCCAAACTCTACAGTGATCCTGCTGGACAAGATGTTGAAATTTCTTTATTATCCGGATGAGGTGAGATCCGGGTTGGATTGAATAAGTGAAGAGCCTAAGTGATCTAAGAGATTCAAAAGTAGTTTTTGGAAAGTAGGTTTAGGGTACAGTTAAAGTAGTAGACAGAATTTAAGTAGATTCAGAATTAAATTAGGGAAAGATCCGGTGTGTTGGTGGATAGTAGAAGATGGAAGTATGGAAGGTCCATGATGACAGTATTAGTAGTTGAGAAGAGCTAGGATGAATAGATTTTTGTTAGAAGTAGAAGTTAGTAGATAAGCAGATAAAATAGGTCTATAGTGTATGACACAGCGTAGTAGTAGGAAGTAGTAGTAGTAGGAATAGTAGGAGGTAGAATAGTAAGAGTAGGATGGTAGTATGATAGTAGTTTAGAATAATTTATAGGAAAAGATATAGGATTAAGATTTACTTAATCTTACTTTCATCGAGGGTTTCCAGTATAGAGTTTTAATGCCTGATCTTAGGTGCTGTCAGAGATAATGGGTCTGTTTTATCAAGTTTAGGAGTTGTTGGTAACATGTACCTGATTCTTTGAAATTTCCTTAGTAGGTGGTTTATTGCCACTTGTTTGCAATTAGTTAATTTAGGAGAGTTAGATAATTTAGTTTTTAAGGGTGGTGTTGGTGATTCTTTGATCACTTCTGTTTTTAAAGATTGGTTCTGCGTTTTAGATCTGTAAATTTCTTTCAGTGGACAATTCATGCCCAGATGGTTACTTCCACAGTAAGGACAAATAGGAATAATAGAATTTTGTTTAGTGTCCCTTTTTGGGCAAAAAGAAATTATATGGCCATGTTTTTGGCAATAAATACATTTATTATGTCTGGTTGTACATTGTTCATACACGAGATGGACCACGGTTTACATACAGATTGACATGATGGTGTTTCTTACACTTCCTGGATATCATGTCGGTTCTTTTAACAGTAAGTACAAGTGCGTGTGGGGTTGAACACACATGATGTTATTATGTGTTGATGTTTTTGTGGTCTATGACCATATGCTTTTGATGAAGTATTATTGATAGATGGGAAAAGATTTATCTTTAGAAAAGGTTATGAGAACCTTGGATACTTATTTAATGAGTTGAGTGACAACATTGCCAATGAGACGCCGGTTATAACTTTTAAATTTGCATTAGATTTGGAGAATCTGAAGTTTCTGAGTGATAAGGACTGTTGTACGGATTTCTCATTCAATGTTGTGGGAGGAGGTTTGTCAGTTGTGAAACAAGTTTCTGTAGGTCAAAAGATTGTCTGATTTTGATTCATTTAATTGCTGTTAACATTCAACAATTCCAATTGATGGTTGTAGTTGATGAGGATCATTTTGAAATTTAGGGTGGTTTGTAAGAGTTGTAAGAGAAGGACAATGGAGATCTGGCATTGTGCCAATTTATTAAACAATAAAGAAGATTGTGAGGCCTAGTGGTGTAAGGTTTTTCTAGTTAGAGATTTGTTAAGGTCAGTTGTATCAGTAGAGGTTTCATTAGACATTGTTGAAGTAGGTGTTCCATTAGAGCGTAGAAACTCAAATGCAAAACAAGTGAAGTTTCGAAAAGATGAGAAACCAAGAATGAGAAAGCAGAAAGAAACGGTGGCAAGTTAGTCGGTAGTTATAGCAAATACCTCTGCTACCAATTGTTGTTGTTTTGGTTATCGGGAAGGTAAAGATGATGCAGATTCCAAGGAATAACATGTATAAATGTGTAGGACTATATAGAAGTCAATTGCAGTGGAAACCTAAGCATTTCTATCAATGAGCGATCAAAAAATAAAGGACAATAATGATAGATGTCCACAAAAGGAAAGACAAAAAAAAATATACAAAGCTGCATAAACCACTCACGTTCTTTGCAAACCTCCAAACTCGATCTTCTCATGGCTTAAATTTTGATTAAGTATCTTCTTTAGATAAAAAACTCTCATGCAAAAAGCAGAAGAAGGGTGAGCAACAAGCAAGGAAACACTTTAAAATTATTCGGTCTTCAACTCCAACCAAAAGTGCAAGGACATGAAAGAAAAATATAGCGATTAAACAGCAAAATAACGAAGTGTGCAGGAAGCAGAAAATTTACAAAGTGAAGATTTATATTTACCTTTGTTTCTAATAAGACCTTTATTAGATTATATGGCATCAAGCTAAAGAAAGGGGATTTAGCTATAAAGTGTTGTTTTTCTTAGTTTAATGATATATGCAAATAATGATACCGTCGTTAAACAATTTAATTAAGTCTCTATTAACCATCCTTATACATATAAGGATGAGTAATAATACCTTAAATCTAAGCATATATACATTTATAATAGATGACGACAATACGATGTAAGTTGTCGATGACAATGACTATTTTTATTATCGATCGATAACACAGCCTTTAGGATAACAAGGGATGATAACGACGATGTCAAATGTCGATGACGACAACAAACGATGATTTCTGATTATCGATGACGACAATTTTGACGATGATAATTACAAAACTAATAAATATATAAAAAAAACTTAAACCTAATTAAATCTAGATACAATATATTTTGTATTCATTCCACATTGGAATTTTTGTTTAAGAAATTGAATGTCAATTCATATAGCACTTTGTATAGACTACACTCAATACATATACCATATATATT
>JABUQX010138092.1:7500-10000 GCA_015478945.1 Trachelipus rathkii | reverse complement strand
ATATATATATATATATATATATATATATATATATATATATATATATATATATATATATATATATATATATATATATATAAATATATATATATATATATATATATATATATATATATATATATATATATATATATATATATATAATAGTCTTGGTTATTTTGTATAGATATATATATATATATATATAGTATATATATATATATATATATATATATATATATATATATATGTTATATATATATATATATATATATATATATATATATATATATATATATATATATATATATTATAATAGTCTTAATTATTTGTATTAGGCAAAGCAAAAAAGAAGAAAAAATTTGTTTCCAAAATGCATGGTATAGTATTAGCAAGAGTAATTAATAGTAATTAATAACGGTAATTTTCTTATAATAAATCTAAAATGAATTATTATATTTGGTTGCAAAACATCTAGACTTATAATTGGTTGAATTAATTTTGATTTAATGCTTCTGGATTATAATTTTTCTTTATGGGATATTATTCTCTCATGCTAAAGGATTTCCATTTTAGTACAAATAGTTGTCCAAATCGTTTTTAGATTTTTCTATTTTAAATATATACGCGCATATGATCGATTGTCGATAGGTTTGGAATCTGTGGTGGAGACTGTAGATCACTCTAAAACACGGACAATGCTCATGTTACACCAAGGAGTAGCTTCATTTGACTCTGACATAAGGATTATTTCTTACTGACACCAATAACCTAGCTTTTACCGGTTAAACAGTTATATACTTAGTCTGTAAAAGGTTCTAGTACTTCCCAGCAAAAAAAATTCCTATAAGATCCCATCCATTCCTATCTTAATTAAGATAGGAATGGATGGGTTCCTATAGGAATTTTTTGCTGGGTTTCTGCAGCATGTTTTACATATCAGTTACCTTTCATAGAATTCGTTTAACTATCTGATGTCTGACGAAGGGATGGATGCTGCAGCAGTTTTGGAAAATAATAATAGAAACTTGGTGAACAGACAACAGACGGCAACATTGTTGCACTTATAAGCAAATCACTCGTCTTGTATGAACTGGAACGGAGAAAACTTTGTTGTCGGAGAGCTCAAATACTTTTAAAAGTCTCGGTTAAAAGCAAGAGGCGAGGCATACGAAAGTAATATTCATTAAAGTGAAAATTAAAAACCATAAGTGTTCGATCAAAGACCATGCCACAAATTCTTAAGTGTCACCAACCCCATTACTGTAGTTGAGATTATAATATATATATATATATATATATATATATATATATATAGTTATATACTATATATATATATATATATATATATATATATATATATATATATATATATATATATATATATATTAAAGTGATGGCAGATGTCATTTCTTTTATTTTACCAAACGGAAAAATATATAGATATAAATATTTCTACCCATTTATATATATATGGAGTTTATATATATATATATATATATATATATATATATATATATATATATATATATATATATATATATATATATATATATATATATATATAAATAAATAAATATATATATATATATATATATATATATATATATATATATATATATATAGTTATATATCAATATATTTTTATCTATATACATATATATATATATATATATATATATATATATATATATATATATATATATATATATATATATATATATATATATATATATATATATACTGATATTATATATATATATATATATATATATATATATATATATATATATATATATATATATATATATATATATATATATATATATATATATATATATATATATATATATATATATATATATATATATATATATTTCGAGTTTTAGCCACAATCTATTAATATAATTGTGTTACCAGGGTACGGGACGGGGACCCAACTCAAATGCACCCCACCAACCTCTTTCCCCAACCTCCGCCCTTAATGAAAGAGATTTTACAGTGGATTATATACTTTTGCACTACTATTGAAATTCAAATATAGGAAGGTTGTGCTTGAGAAACATCAATTTTTCTGCCTTTTCTGCTGAGAGTCTGTTTCTCTTTTCATCATATATTAACCCAGCATTGCTAAATACTCTCTCACTTGGAACACTAGTTGCAGGACAGGCCAAGTATTTCCTTGCAAGTTTATTTAAGCGTGGGTAAATATTTTGCTTAACTTTCCACCAACTGATAGGATTATCATTTGTATCTAGTCGTTTTTCTTGGTGATAGTTTTCAATCATTTGCACTACATCTTTTGGTAATGTGTGTGTTTCTTCATCACTACTGGACTGTAGAAATTCTTCCAGTGAATCTGTTATTGATTTATTTGTAGAAGGTGTTGGTTCTGTAGATTTCGTTTTTTCCTTTTAATGGTGGCGAATTAATAGACTGTTCGGATTGAAATTTTTCAACTGCAACACAAAGTGACGATTTAACTTGTTCTAATATTGTGTTATAAAAACACTAGCCTTTA
>JABUQX010138092.1:0-2500 GCA_015478945.1 Trachelipus rathkii | reverse complement strand
ACTCAAAATTTTGATGTCTTTTAGGTCTTCTTAATTAATAATTTTTAATAATAATAAAAATAATTAGTTAATCAAAGCAAATTAAGAGTATATGTTTTATTAATAGAAATGAGGGAAACATATTTGAGTAGTTGGTGAAGATTTCTTAGTTGAAGTGGCTGTTGTTCCATCAGATCATATTATATATATATATATATAATATATTATATATATATATATAATATATATATATATATATATATATAAAATATATTCCTTATATATATATATATATATATATATATATATATATATATATATATATTTTTTTTTTTTTTTTTTTCTCTCACAGAAGGATTTTTTTATTTCTGTCTCCGCAAGCATTTCTTTTCTCCAGACAGCCCTCTCCTGCACTATTTCCTCTTCTTCTTTCAGACGCTCTCATAATTTGGTAGCTGACAATCTTTTCCAGGAGAGTCCTTCCACGCGATTCCGGCCCATCTCTTCTTCGGTCTTCCCCTTGGTCTTCTGCCCTCTGGTGTCCATTCCCATCTTCTTTTCGGCATTTTCTCCTGCTCCATCCTCTCCAGATGTCCCCACCATCTCAATCTCCCCACATCCATATTCAGTGTCATCTTCTTCACACCTATATCTTCTCTAATAACTTTATTTTCTCTATTCTGTCTCTCTTACTCTTTCCAATAAATAGTTCTTAAAATCCTCATCTCCGCCGCTTGTATTCTACTCTCTCCTCTCTTCTCGTTGTTGTCCATGGTTCCGCTCCGTACAGGCAGTGTGGGAGTCAGTATGCTTTTAAAAATCACTTTTTAAACCTCTATTCCAATTTTCTATTTCATCATGGGGTATAACCGCTTTTTATAACTGTAATCCATACTTTTTCCAGTTCTTCGTTGTAAGTCTCTTCTCACTTCACTCCCCTTCTGGTTAAAACACCTCCAGATGAATTGCAGGTTTACGCCTTCACCTTCCTCCTCTCTCACCATCAATCTCATCCCCTCCTCATTTCCTCCGGTTACTGTTAAGATCCTGTCTTCTGTATGTCATCTTCAGTCCCTGCTTCCTCCAACTCCTCCGCAAACAACTCCACCACCTCTAATCACCTCCTCCTCTCTCGCTCCAACATGCCAGATTGTCCGCATATGCCATTATGTTCCTTCAAATTCTCCCAGTCATTGGGAACATGATACAAGTCTATAAAATATTTACCACAAACAGTTTTTCTAGGGGACACAATAAGAAATGTAGGACGTGTATAACCTTGATTCAATCTGTAATAGTGGCTTTAAAATTTTTTGAATGGTTTCCCTCAGGAGTTTGTTGAGTTGTGACTCACTTGCAACATTAAAGAAAGGATTGAGATAGGTATATGGATGGTTTGTTGCATCAAATAGTATATTCTGACGTAGCCAAAGTTGGCGGGTTTTTAGTTAGGTTATTAAGTAAAACGCATGTTGTAGCTACCAATATCACAATAAACTTATTAAAGCTTTGTATTTGGTTAGCATGAACCTTAAGCTAAGAATCTTACTTTTGACCCCGGTAGTCGAGGTTGGCGTATATAATAGTATTTGATCGCTTTTTGTGTTTCAGAACGTAGTTGCAGGGCCTATAGGTGGTCTGTGGTGTATGTTGTTGTTTGTCGCATGGGCATGTAGTTTTGAAAAGTATTTAGTTGACTTATGACAGTAATCGTTTATTCCATTGTTCTACGGTCAACCTGGTCAGTTTTCTTACTGATTCCGACTATCTGAAGGTAAACTACAGACTATTGATATAATATTAACTCTTCTGCTATCTTGGGACAACGGATATGATGGTCTGTAAAGCAATGACCCAGAAACGTATTTTAGAGGTGGTTTAAGCTGTGTTCTGAATATCCAGCGGACGTTAGCATGTTCACATCAACTGTTCAGTATTCTTACTGTGAAGTACAACTCATTTAAAACTTTATGGCACATCGAATGCAACTATACGCCTACTTATGCTATTTAGTCATGTGCCAAGGTCTGGACTACTATTTAAAAGAAAAAAAAAGGAAAAGGATTTCTCCGCGAGACTTACAAAATGGACAAAGCCTCGGTCTAAACGGCAGATGGGGTCGCACAGCAAGTCAAGTAGAAAAATTGCTTCGATGGGAATTGTTACAATTCTAATGAAATTGTTTAAAGGCATTGTTGCAAGCTATAAGAGGAGCTTCAATGGAATCAAGTATTTAACCTTTTATAAAAAACTTAGATCTTTTCAAGTCTTTTAAGCAAAAGCAAATTTGCCATAAGTTTATTTATTTATGTCTTTAACTTTATTCTCAAACACTATTTCATTATGTATTAATAGCATTCTCCATAATTAGTGACACAATTGCTCTTAACATATTGGAAATGTAGATGTTTGTTTAGACAGGGTTTTCAAGCCAAAACATCAACGGAAACATTTTCAAACATTTGTGGAAGTTGCAACCAGAACTGCTTTCTGATAATGAAGAGATGATAATGAATGTGTG
>JABUQX010138091.1:5000-17868 GCA_015478945.1 Trachelipus rathkii | reverse complement strand
TTATATTTAAGTATCGTGGTGGTTGAATTTAGTTTTTTTATGATTAATAGCTGAATGAACTTTAAATTTTCGTGCTGTGATGAGTTAGGACCATGTTTTTTCAGTTAACTTTTTGTATCATTATATGAATGAAAATAAGAAATTTTTTTAAAATTTAATTAGATTTATTGACCGTTAGGAGAATGAATTTTTGGTAAAATTTTGAAGCTATGCATAAAGGTGAATAGAATTTTTTTAATAATTTAGATGTGTGATTAAGATGGAATTTTTTAGGTTTACTTGTTATTTGTGCATAGATTTAACTTAATTTGCTTGCTGGTGATTGATTGGTGGGTTTAATGTTTAGATTAAATTTTAGTGAAATAAGAAATTCTATAAAAAAATTGAAAACTTGTTGTTGTTTGATGTTTTAGTTACATTTTGTTATTTACCAAGCATTGCATATAATTATCAGCAACCTGAGATGTGTAATAGACTTAAGGGATATAAATGCTGAAATAATTCTAATTTTAAATTGATGTGTTTGAGAATAAGTTAAGATTATATTTCTTAATCCATCAATCTCGATAAGTTGAGACTTAATATTTATATGTTGTAGAGATGAGTTTTTTAAGAGTTAAATTTCATATAGTACGGGGTTTGGGAATTAATTTATTTTTATGTGTATTATCGATATTTTAATCTTTATTTTTTAAAGTTTTTAAAGTATTCTAAGTATACTGTTCTATTTACATGATCATTGTTAATGAAAGTTTTAAAGGTCTGTTTTCAGAACTTTCATTTGGAACTTGTTTATTGTAAAAGGAAAAAATGAGGCTTAAAGAAGGAAATGAATGGAACGAAAGAACAAGGAAAATGGTTTAAATTTTTGAAATGCTTAAATATAGAATTATTTTTATTTAGTTAATTTTATTTAGTTTAATTTATGTTTTTTAATTTAATTCATTATATAATTTTGTTTTAAAATATATTTTATAAGAATTAAATTTATAAGGTATAATATTGTTTATTAAATATTATGGTTCTTCTGAAATGATTTGTTAGGAAAATTCTTTAAAAATATATTATTTTTTTATATATATCATATATATTATAATTTATATTTTTAATATTATATATTTATAATATTATTTATTATAATTACTATTATTATTATATTATATATATATTATTTATAATTAAGGAGAATGACTGTTGTTAGTGTAGAGAGTTGAACTTTGTGATATCTTTTTTGATTTTATATGTTACGGTTATTTATATTTTTTGAGGGGAAAGTTGTATTTGATTATAATTTAGGTAAATCACCTAATTATAAAATTAAAGGAACAAAGAATTTATTCATATTCACAGATATTAAACATTAAATGGATAATATGAAAAAATGAAGGGTATATTATATTGTTGGTATAAACATTTTATTGTTATAAAATTAAATGGTTTAAATAAATTATATAATATATTTTAAAAATTTTTATAAAAAAATAATAATACAGATTTAATATTTTAGATTATAAGGCAATAAAGTAAATTATTTTTAATTAAGTTTTAAAGTGATGTGTATTACGAAAGTGTATAAAAAAATTATTTTTTTTTAATGAACAGAAAGATTTATTTATTATATTTTTAATAATTTTATTTATTTATATATAATTTATATAATATATATATATATATATTATATTTATAATATTTTATTATATATTATTATATATATATTTATTATTATTATTAGTTATTATTATATAATATATATATATCTATTTTCTATATATTATAGGAGGGGAGAGAGAGAAAGAGAGAGAGAGGAGAGGGAAAGAAGAGAGAGAGAGTGGAGAGAGGGAGGAGAAGAGGAGGAGAGAGGAGGAGAGAGAGGAGGACGAGAGAAACGAGGAGTAGCGATGGGAACGAGAGGGCGGGGGGGAGGGAGGGAGGGAGAGAGAAGGGTGGGAGAATGGGGATATAAGAGCAGAGAGAAGGGAGAGGAGTAATGGAGAGGAGATAGGGAGGAGGAAGGAAAGAGGGAGGGTTAGAGAGGAGAGAGAGGAGAGAGAGGGAGAGGAGAGGAGGGGGAGGAAGAGAGGAGGAGGAGGGAGAGGGAGGAAGGAGGGAGGGAGAAAGGGAGAGGAGAGAGGAAGGGAGGAGAGAGAGGGGAGGAGGAGGAGAGGGGAGGGAGAGGAGTAGAGAGAGGAAGAGGAGGGGGAGGAGAAGAGAGGAGAGGGAGGGGAGAGAGAGGAGGAGAGAGAAGGAGAGAGAAGAGAGGGAGGGGTGGAGGGGCTGGCTCGATAGAGGGAGAGAGGGAGAAGAGGGAGGGGAGTTCTAATACACGTGTTGTAGTGAGCTACCTTCCCGCACCACGCAGGTCTGTGTTGCCACCTCCGATCCGCGCGGTGCATGTCCCACAGGGAGGGGGGGAGAGAGGAGGAGGGGAGAGAGAGGGAGAGCGAGAGAGGGAGAGAGCGGAGGAGGGGGGAGGAGGAGGGGGGGGGCGGGGGAGAGGGGAGAGAGAGGAGGGATGAGGGAGGAAGGGGAGGAGGAGAGAGGGGAAAGAGGAGAGGGGGGGGAGAGATGGAGATGAGAGCGGGATCTGTAGTGGTAAGAGGGAGCTCAATTGGAGGAGGCAGAGAGAGGACAAGAGCCCACGAACGGAGGAGGAGGAGAAGAGGAGAAGGGAGAGAGGGGGAGAGGGAGAGAGAGGGGAGGGAGGAGAGGGGAGGAGGGAGAGAGGGGAGAGGGAGGAAGGGAGGGGGGGGGGAGGGGGGAAGAGTGGAAGGGGGAGGAGGGAGGGGGGAGGGGGGGGGGAGGGGAGGGGGGGATGAAGAGGTGGGGGGAGGGGGGGTGAGGGGGGGGGGGGGGGGGGCGGGAGGGCAGGAGGAGGGAGAAGAAGGGGGGGAGGAGGAGGAGTTGATGGTGGTGTGGAGTAATTTGTTTTGGTATTTTTTTATTGTGTTTTTTTTTATATATATTTATTTTTTATTTATATTTTTTATTATATTATTTATTCCTATATATATACTGAACGTCTGTGATCGGCCGGATCTCATCCGCCATTCGAATATTGCCCAATCTTATTAACCTCGCCAGAGCATTCTCACTCTCTACTTACCTAGTTTTTTTTTTTTTTTTTTTTTTATTATCTTAATATTTATATATTCAGACATCTGCTGCTTCTAGCGATACGATTACTATGAGATTTTTTGTTTTTATTCTCTTTTAATACATGTGAGCCATAGTAAGGTGTAAGATTTTACCAATATTTAAGTTGGTTTACAGACTTTTCAAATGCGATAAAATAATGTGTGCTTTTGGTGGCGTGCGGGAGGGGTGTATGGTGGTGGGTGGGGGTGGTGGCTTGATATGTTGGAACTGGGTTTCAAGAAGACAGTTTTAACAAATGCTCTAAGGAGTTGGGGGGATCTTCTTAGTAAGTGTAGGAATGACTTCACTTGGAATTGCGTAGATATATTTCTAGGTAAATGATTAAGAGAGTTCATATGATAATGCTGTGTTCTAAAGATAGAAGTGTTAAACATAACGATTTCGTGATGACCTTATAGTGTGCGTGTGGATATTTACTCCGCTATTAATGCTTTTGACTGAACTAAGTGCGATTGTTTTCCACTTCTGCTTAATTAATTTCGTTACTCAATGGGTGGTAAGGATTGTGATTGTTCTAAAGTAGGAAATAAGAATAAAGAATAGAGTAGTTTTTATTTTCTTTTTATTTTATTGTCAGTAATGATAATGTTGAAAGTTTAAATTTCACAAACCAATTTTCTCTTGGTAATTACAATATTTTTCAATAAAGCTTGTCGTTCCTTTCAACAAGGGTTCATAATTAGTGAATACAAATGTCACGAAGTACGTAATGCTTATTCATTGTAGTAAGTATGAAATAAAGACACGACCTTTTTTACCTACCCTTGTTGATGTATCACTGAAAAGTAAGACTTTAGAGCAAAATATAAGCCGTTTTTATTATAATTGGTATTTATTAGTATTATATATATATAATATATAATTATATATATATAATATATATATATAATGATATAGTATTATAATTATTAGTATAGTAGTAGTAAATTATATATATGATTATATATATAGTAGTAGTAATATATAATTATATATATATGAATATAGGGTATATATATAATGGTATATATTATATTATATATATATATTCAAGAGCTGGGCGCGCTATAAATTTTCGAGGTCCGTCATCGGCTATTCGGCTTGCCATGGTTCTGCTTACTTAGTTCGTCGTGTCGGTCTATGCCGAAGGCTGCCCCATTTTTGAAAACCTCAGTGCGGTGGCATTAACTATGCGGGGCTTATTCGGCTATGCAATTACGGCGATAGCCGGTTTAATTACAAAGTAAATCGTTTGCGCGAGTAACGAAAGCATGCCTTTTACATTTGGATAAAACCTGTTTATTTTAGATAAGTTAAAGGACAGAATTTATTTGAATTTTTTTGAATTTAAATGTTAACTACATAAATAGTTAACATTACTTTCATAGTATAGGTCTCTTCTCCTCCATTCCTCCTGGCTAATCATTGATCCTCGCAGGAGTCCATATTTCCTTTTGGGAAAAGAATTGTCCTTCAAACCTTTTTCTCTCTAGTCAAGGGACGATCTCTTGGCCCTGAGGATGTCCCACCCGCGCTGAAGCACCTTTCCACAGCTGCTGAAAAAGCTCTTCCTGAGAGTTATTATTGATTTATAAAATGATCAATTATGCGCTAAAATACTCCCCTATGCTGTTGGTTTTGATAAAAAACTAGAATCAAGTCTCGGATTCTTCGTTTTGAGAGGCACCCACTTCCTCCATTGGGACTTGTCGGGTGTTATGACGTTTTTTACATACCTGTTGCTTGGCTATGTATGCTTTGGTCGACCAATACTCTTGAGGGGAAAACAATTTACGTGAATAGGAGTGCGTTCTGAATTGGTGGGGGTGTGTCTTTTTCTGTTGGCTGGCCAAGCTGACGCTGCTGCTGTTTCTCAGTGGGATTGATGGAGTCCCCTATCTTCCGGGAGGTTAATTCGTGGTGCCGCGATCTCCAATCACCATGTCAGGTGCAATTGCCTTCATAGGTTCCTTAAGGAGTGAAAGGAGGGGGAAGGGCAGTGGCAATCATAAGGATGAATCGACCTATTCTTAGTTAAGAGGTGGCCAAACCTCTTTTCATAGCAACTGAGAGGGCATGTACTAGTGGCCTTGCATACTACAAGTGATGCACATAATGTTCTACAATCATTCTCCTCGGAAGGCGGGGTCTTCATGGTCAACCAAAGTTGGAAGGTACGAGGAGGCGGTCCATGTATGGCAACCTTTTCATCTTACCCTCTAAAGCATATCAAGACACTGCGCCACAGGTTGCATGACCAATGTTACCCTGGCGACCTATGAAAGATGTGAAAAATTAATTTTGATAATTTGATAAAATATAATAATAATAATTGATGTATTAATAAAAGATTGGATGGAGCAGGAGAGCGAGGTATCTGTATGGTATAGGGCGAATAGATCAAGAGTGAGGGTTGTACAGATGGACAATCTGAGGGCGTTGGTTGGCAGTTTGGAGATGTGGATAAATGAGGAACGGAGGTTTGTTGAATCAGTTGAAGCGATGTCTTGCGATGTAAGGGAAAAAGACTGCCAGAATTTGAAATTATTACAAATGGTTTGGACATGTGGGGAAGGTGGAGAACACCATATTGGTTAAGAAAGTGTATAAGGCACATGTGAGAGTTGTTTGCCTGTCGGAACGACCGCGAAAAAAGAAGGTGGAGTATATTTCAGTTAGAGATTGTGTTACGATAGTAGCGATATGATAGTTGTTGGGCAAGCAGGCGATGGTAAGGTACAGAACAGGGATTAAGGGAGGGGGTTTGGGTTTTGTGTGAGGAGATTGGATATAATTAATAAATTTATTAAATTATAAATAAAATATTTAAAAGAGCAATTGCTGACGTTTTAAATAATACTTAATATTTACCGTCGACGTTTCTACTGCTGTGCATGGGTAGGGGGAACCTCCTTTGCGGGTTCTGTCCGGCTTGAAGATGAGGATTGGTGGTGGTGATGGCATGCCATTTGGTGTTTCGACCCTAAAACGTCGCAGAGGACCAGAGTCACGAGCTGATCATATAGGGTGAGTCCGAGTGCCAAAATTAAATAAGTGACTTGTTATATTTTAAGGAATAGTCAAAAACCTATTATATTAGAATGAACTTGTCTATAAATTAATCGGGCAACAATGTCTTACGCGGGTAAAATTTTCTATATATTAATCGGCAACAGGCAACAAATCTTACGCTAAATTTCTTTTTTTCAGTTTTCTTTTGGCGACAATCTTGATCTGGTTGGCCACCACTGGGGCCCTGTTCTGAAGGTTCCACAGGGCCTGGATCTTAGCTATGGTCCTCCTCCACTGTGCGCCCCCCTTGCTCCAGCCCTGTATATCGCTCACATCTGTTGTCGCCAACAGATTGAGTGTGTGAGCACTGAACAATAAGATATTTAATTCAAGAAATTCAAAGATTATTAGTTAAATCTTAAATGACAAATCTTTATTTGTTAATACTTATTACTTAATAATATTATTAATATATATTAGTAGCATTTAGCACTAGTTTTCGCGAATTCTAAGTACCTGCAGCGGTGTTGAGGCGGCAGACTTGGGCTGTCACCCTCAGCCCTCAGGAGCTCCTGGAGATCCACAATCTCCAAGTCAGGATAATCAGGGTCCATAGGAAGGTTCTCCTGCGTCCTGATTGGACTCACCAAAGGCGTTGAAGGCGGCCACGTAGGTTGGTGCCATTGTCCGTAGTGGTGGCCTTCACCTTACCGTGGATGCTAAACTCATGATGAATCTCTGTGATTAGTTTCCCCAGTAACTGGTAAGTTTGCCTTTCCTAAAGACAATAATTTTATTGTTTTAGTCTTGTAAATTAAAATTAATTATTTACACCTCATATGTTTCTTATGGTTATGAGACTAAGGTATAAAATGACAAATTTAACTTTTTAATTTTCTACCTTTACCTTCCTGACCGCCAAAGTTGCATGGCACCTTTTGAGGTTGACCCTTGTCAATCCAGTGGACTGTCAATTTCCCAAGAAGGACCTATTGTGGGCGGTCAAACTGTCGGCATAGTGGCCCACCAACTCTGGTGGAAGAGGTTGGTTATCAGTCGAGTCTTCCCCTTTTGCATCAGCTTTCAATTATCCCTGCTCAAAAGTCCTTCTTCTTGAGGTGGGATGAAACTCGGGATTAATGAGGTAAACATCTCCGTTTAAGGATCATCAGCTAAATCAAGTGGCATCATTGAATGGAATGAACCACCTAATGAGGAAAAAGTAATTAAGTTAATAAATCAATATATTTTAATTTTAATAAAGTATTTTTAATAACGTGAAGACGCTAAGTCGCTCATATACTATTTAAAAAAATTGAGTTCAATTTAAAATAACTAATATTATGTTTCTGAAATTTTTTCAGGCGTAGGTGTGGTAACCTATTGTCGTGCTCTTCTGCTGGCTGAACTTCCTTGACCCTAGAAGCTCTCATCCAGAGACAGCTGACGTCTTGCGAGACTCACTCTCCCTTGAACTGGAGCGACCGCGCCTTGCAAGCCCTTCAATGACTGCCAGAGAGGTGAGGGAGAGGTCATTGGCAGTCTGCGTTGATATTAAAAATGTTTTATCAAAATATTTTATTACAAATGTTTTATTAATTTTCTTTGATAACGGGGATTGTTATAAAGTTGATCTTAGACATTATACTATACAAGACGTGTTTAATCGTTCGATTGATATCTAATTAGAACTAGCCAACACCAGTTAGTTTGTTAGTTGATCTTATCTAAAATGTATTTTAATATTACGTGGATAATTATTTAAAAGCGTTAACATGCTTGTAATGCCTGGGTTGAGTGGACCTTGTCTGGGTGCTGTAGGAAGCCCCTTCTGGTTTCACCTTGCAAGAGCAGGATGTGTATGGACCATCTTGGCACACGCTAAGTGGGTGAATCGATTCTGAAGTGAGACTACTAGACTGACCCTATCGCTATTTCTTCAGTCTTTATCGCATCAAGAAAAATTTTTTCAAAGAATTGTGAAGAAAGCTGAAATGATTAAATGAAGTTTTTAATTTTTTGAGAATTTTGACTGATTGTAATTGTGCGAATAGGTTAAATGGTGTCTAATCATGTTAATAGAACGAAACGAGAAAGCTGTTGAAGGAATAAGGATTTGTATTTAAAGATTTAATTTGGGTATCTTTATACGTCGATTTAGTCTTTGTATATGCTCGATTGTGATTCTTTTTTAGTTCTTTAGTCTTTACGGTTTAGGTGAGTGGAGGCGAAGTTTCTTAGCTTTGTGAGCAGAGTGGAGCAAATAGCGCTTTATGCGACTTCTTTGACGGCATTCCTCGGTTGCACGCTCTTGGCGCGTTGGTGTGCGAGGGGATCCCTGCGTCTCACGCTACACGACAAGGTTAGGCGACAGTGCTGACAGGATCTCAGGTAAGGATCTGTTGGACATTGCCAGCAGGAATAATCATCTTCTTCATTTAAGAATGCGGTGAGGGAGAGGGCTACGCTTATAGCGGTGGTTTGAGAACTACTGGGACACGCGCTGAGACTGTTTCTCCAGAAAACAATCCTCTGGTGTGGACGACGTCAACCTGAAGAATGGTGTTATTGCTTACCTTCAGAACTTCTTCATATCACTCAAGCCGCAAGCTCAATACAAAAGGGTATATTTCGGTCATGCTTGGTTTGAAGTATTTAACACTTACATCAAAGGTGGCTTCTCTCGCACAGGTATTTTGTAAAGGATAGAATATGAATTTTCTTCACATCAACTCCCACTCTCTCACTATTTCCTACCAGTTTATTTTGAACAATTTCCTAGTAATAACTATTACAATGAACACTGGTTACCTGATAGTTAGGTTTCATACCTCCTTCAATCAGGAGGGCTCGTGTAAACACTCTGAGCCCAGACTTAAACTCAGTCTCATTCCCACACGCACATCTCTGGTAAAATCTTTAATACTCATTTTATTTTATATACCTCACTTCTTCTGACCTACAAGCACTCAAACGTAATAAATAGGAACATGTCGACCATATATATATATATATATATATAGAGATATATATATGATATATATATATATATGTATGTATATATATATATATATATATATATATATATATATATATATATATATATATATATATATATATATAAATGTTAATAATTTTTCTTAACTTTGGTGAATTTTATGTTGGTTTCTTTCCTTTCCCCACCAATCAGGCAATATTATATATATATATATATATATATATATATATATATATATATATATATATATATATATATATATATATATATATATATATATATATATATATATATATAGTATATATATATATATATATATATATATATATATATATATTTATATATATATATATATATATATATATATATATATATATATATATATATATATATATATATTATATATACATATATATTATTATATATATACATACATACATATATATATATATATATATTACAGTCATATTATTATTATTATTATTATTGTTATGTTGGACATATATTATTATTATTACATATATATATATTAGTTATTATTACATATATTATTATTATATATACTTATATTATATATATATATATATATATATATATATATATATATTATATATATATATATATATATATATATATTATATATATATTATTATATATTATTAAAGTCATATATTTATGCATAGTTTATATTAAATATATAGTCATAGCCATATAAAGCCATATAGTCATATAGTTTATATAGTTATATAGTTTCTATATATTACTATTATTATTATTATTATTATTATTATTATTATATTATTATTATTATATGATATATATATATATATAATTTTCTTGCATTCTATTATCTATATAGACCTTAGTTAGAGTATATCTTCATGCAGATTATTATACAAATGACTGCACTAGACTCAAGTGTTGAAAAGAAAACCTTTAATCCTGAAGATGTCTTTATGATCACTCAAGCTTGAAGTCTCTTTATGTTTGATAAAATCAAATAGAGAAGTCACTGCAAAAATGTAAATAGGATTTTAATATTCTATGATATTCTTCTTTATTTTGCATGTTATTACATTTACTTTTTTACACAGAGAGTTCTTAAAATTAAATACATGTTATATATATATATATATATATATATATATATATAGACATATATATAAGAGAGAGAATTCCTTCCGGGAAGGGTCCCCGAACCCCGGCTCTTTTGGTAGTATTTTGGGTGTCGTGGGTGTTCCTCCGCCTCTCCCTACGGGTATGTGGAAACGTCCCCCACATCTGTTCCCTGTCGGCTCGAGCCCCCTACATTGCTATATATATATATATATAGTATATATATATATATATATATATTATATATATATATATATATATATATATATATATATATATATATATATATATATATATATATGGCCAAACTAAAGAAGTTACCCGCATGATATCTCGAAAACTAAGATAGGTACAAGAAAACTGATAACATATATGGAATCAGCTTTCTTGTATATCTTATTACATATATATTATATATATATTTATCGTGATATATATATATATATATATATATATATATATATATTATATATATATATATATATTATACATATATATATATATATATATATATATATATATATATATATATATATATATATATATATAAATATATATATATATAGTGATATATATATATATATATATATATATATATATATATATATATATATATATATATATATATATATATATATATATATATATATATATATATTATACAAATACAATACTATTTATTAAATATTTTTGATTTGAGGAAAACAGTTTCCTTTCCTATCCTACCCAATCCGTTGCTTTCCTCTCCTATATTATTCTATCCTACATATATTATTTCTCCACATGAATAGTACAATGAATGTCTTGATTCAGTAAGAAGAAACTGACTCCAAAGTACGTGACAAACCCCAAATCTCTTCATGAAAATATAGACTGTTTTTATCTTCGTTGATGAAAACGTGAGCTGCATCATAATCTAATAATTTATTTAGATTATTTTGCATCTTGCAAGCAAAGGCCTCTAGTATGAAATAATCACGTGCCATAGTGTGCCCTGTAGTATGAATATTTTAATTCGCAAGAAAGCAAAATTGATCTTTTCCGAAGTTCTATATCGCCAGTGTTAATGCAATAGTATATTATATTTAAAAATTAAATATATATATATATATATATATATATATACATAGTATATATATATATATATACAAAGAGTTGAATAAGATATATAAGTAGCAAGGAGGTAAGGTATAGTTATAGAGTATATATATATATATATAAATATATATATATATATATATATATAAATATATATATATATATATATATATATATATATATAAATAGTATATATATATATATATATATATATATATATATATATATATATATATACATATATATATATATATATATATATAAGCTAAAAATGTTAAAAACAAAATAATTTATTTCGAGTTTAGCATCGCCAGGAAATATGGCTTACATAGGACAGAGGGGTAGTCGGAACCCGTTGAAGTGTTACCCCTTAGAATAATGGTTATAAAAACTAATTCTTTTAAATTTTCAACCAACCAACCGACTTACCCCCACCTCATTTTATGCCACTTTTTCATCAATCTTTTCTCATAATTCGAATCAGTTGTAAATATTTTGGACTCGAATGAAGGAATTTTTTTTTAATTTTAGGTTTTAATTATTGACGTTATTTTTTATTTAGAATTTATTTTTTTAAATTTAACATTAACGTCATTTCTACAATGTGAAGGCGGTAAGGAAAATTTGTGAAGTGACTTAATATTATTTTCTTATAATAGTGGATTTATATAACAAAATATTTCTATTAACCATTTTCACAAATAAATTTCATTACCGCCTGAAGATGCCTCGAGTTCGGAGGCGAAATATTAGAACAATTACAAGTCTTCTACAAAGCTCTTAAGTCCTGAAGAAATGATCTCGACAGGAATAGTTTTCTTCTTAGCTTTCAAAGGAAAGAGAATCCGACGAAGCGACTCTGAGAGGAAAGTCCGACGCTCTTACCTTTGAACCTCCAGGATGGCTGTAAGCCCCCTACTTTAGAGTTTTTCGGACTTATGGACACCCTTTCTGAGAAGTGGACATGATTTTTCTTCTGGAGAAGTTTAGATGAAGTATTTTCTGTTTTGTCTTTTTTTTAAAGTGAGAATTTTAGAAGTGACTTAATTTGTTGAAATTTATATTTATTTTTAATATTATTTTCATAAAGTTTTATTCAAGATCAAAATAATAGTAATAATAATAAAATAATAATAATAATAATAATAATAATAATAATAATAATAATAATAATAATAATAATAATAATAATAATAATAATAAATAATAATAATAATAATAATAATAATAATAATAATAATAATAATAATAATAATAATAATAATAATAATAATAATAATAATAATTTTTTCAATTTTAAAACTTTATTCAGGTAAGAAAATTTACATTGCTTACATAGTACAATATTTTACAACTACATTATAGCAATTAATTATAATAACAAAATAATTTCCCTAGTATCTGAAAGGGGTCTACTAATTGCAACACAGTGTCGTGTCCTTTGAGACCCGAAATATAATTAATAACAATAAGTATAAAAAGATAATAATAAACAAAACCATAATAATA
>JABUQX010138090.1:0-14780 GCA_015478945.1 Trachelipus rathkii | reverse complement strand
TCCTCTCTCTCTCTCTCTCTCTCTCTCTAAAAAAATAAAAAATAAAAAAAATGTCAAAATTCTTAACTAATATATATATATATATATATATATATATATATATATATATATATATATATATATATATATATATATATATATATATATTTTTTTTTTTTTTTTTTTACGGTTATTTATACCCCTCACGGGCAATGCCCTATTCAAGGAGGGGGTGTTAAAAACAACAAAAATTCAACTAACACAAACTACGCAGATGAGCACAGACGCGGGCTTTAAAGTGAGGGAGATTAAATTGAGTAGGAAACACAGAAGATGGAAGAGAATTCCACAGAACAGAGGTGGCAGGAAAGAAGGAGGCACCGCAGCGAACTAGTCTGGAGTTGCTGATATCAACACAAAACTCATGTGCCGACACAGCACCCCTTGTGCTACGAGGGCGTCTTAAAGGTGGTGGCACGCGAGTGGAAAGTTCCCTCGAGCACTTGCCGCTACGGTACCTATAGAAAAGAGATAAAGCACCAACATCGCGCCGCAAAGATAGAGGGTCAAGTGAACTAGAAAGAACAGGACAGTTGATAAGTCTTTTTGCCTTTGACTCGACCCTATCCAAAAGCCGGGTGAAACCTGAGCCCCCCAGATATGAGAGCAGTACTCCATACAAGGGCGGATGAGGCCCTTGTATAACTGGAGTAACTGTGAAGAGGAAAAAAAGTCTCGCAGTCTAAACAGAACTCCCAGCTTCCTTGAGGCCGCCTTAGCAACCGTTGTGATGTGAGGTTTCCAAGACATTTTTTTGTTTATGTTAAGGCCAAGGATGTTTATATTGTCGACAGGAGAGACGAGAGAACCGTCGAAAGAGATAGGAAAGTTAGAAGGTGTCTTAGAGAGGGAGATTTGCAGAAGTTGGGTTTTTAAGGAATTGAATTTCACAAGGTTCAGACGACCCCACCCGGAAATTCTATCCAGATCAGCGAGAATAGAATCGGAAATATTAAGACGAGAGGCAATTCTAGAAGTAAAAGAAGGAGCAGAATTGAAATGAGTTGAAGAATGAAGGGTCGAGTCATCGTGGTAAATAGTGAATAGAGTTAGAAGTGCAGGTGAGAAGATCATTAATGAAAAGTAGGAATAAAGTAGGAGATAAGACAGAACCCTGAGGAACACCACTATTGACAGAAAAGGAAGAAGAAGTCGCCCCATCAACAACAGCTGATATTGAGCGATTTGAAAGAAAGCTAGACATAAGTAAGCAAAGAGAAGGAGGAAACCCAAAGGAGGGGAGCTTGGAGAGCAGTGACGCGTGCCATACCCGGTCAAATGCTTTGGATATGTCAAGCGCCACCACGCAAGTCTCCCCGTAGTTCCTAAGGGCGGAAAACCATAAATCAGTAAGATAGGAAAGTATATCGCCAGTAGACCTCGAGCGCCGAAAGCCGTACTGGCGATCGGAAAGAAGTGAATGAGATTCCAGATGATCTAAGAAATGAGAGTTGAGAAGAGTTTCAAAGATCTTAGATAGAATACAAGTAAGAGCTATAGGGCGATAGTTAGAAGGATCAGAGCGGCTTCCTTTTTTCGGAATAGGTTGGACATGTGCGTGCTTCCAACACTGAGGGAAAGTGCTAGTATTGAGACATAGAGAATATAGTTGAACGAGGGGCGGGGATAGCACGGAAGCACACTCCCTCAAAACTCGGGGAGGAATGCCATCCGGGCCACCCGCCTTCCTAACGTTCGTAGATTTCAGGAGCCCATGCACCCGATCGAATGTAATCACAGGCAAAGGCATAGGACACCTGAGAGGAGAAGAAGGAGGAGGAGGAATGCCAGAATCGTCCAGGGTTGAGTTAGAGGAAAATAGGAGGCCGAAGAGATTGGCCTTTTCAGTTGGAGAATTAGCAACAGAACCATCAGAGCGAATAAGAGGAGGAAAGACAGATTTACAGAAGTTGTTAGAGATGTTTTTGGCAAGAGGCCAGAAAGATTTGTCAGTAGGAGAACCAAGGAGGTTATAGCGCACTTATATATATATATATATATATATATATATATATATATATATATATATATATATATATATATATATATATATATATATATATATATATATATATATATATATATATATATATATATATATATATATATTGAGTGGTCACAGTCGTGTTGAACGAGTCGAGGGCTCATATATATCATCTTACACACACAGATTCACTTACACTTGCACACAGATTTACACACACACACACACACACACACACACACACACACACACACACACACACACACACACACACACACACACACACACACACATACACACACACACACACACACACACACACACACACATAAACAACGCATGCATATATCTATCCCCACTTGAACACACACACACACACACACACACACACACACACACACATATATATATATATATATATATATATATATATATATATATATATATATATATATATATATATATATATATATATATATGATAGTTTTTCTGCGAAATTATCGATATTTTTGGAATTAAAAAATCGAATGGTTTTCGATGTTTTTTTTTTTTTTTAAATATCGATACAACAATAGATTTTTTTTTTTACTATCGTGCACCACCAATTCATTTGTTATTATTAGGATGCAAATAAAATTCGAAATTTAATGTTTAAGCAATAATGTCCAGTTTAATTTAAACATATTAGAATAGTTAAAAATTTGACCAATATTTTCATTATTATCGTAAATAATGGTTTGATCGAAAGAGCAAACAAACAATATTGCATAGGTTTGATAAATAATAATTTTTAATGTTTGATTAATCTTGTTTAGTTTAACTAGTTAGTGTTATTGTTAATGCTTTAGTTATTGATAGTGTTTTAGTTATCGTTTTAGAGAGAGAGAGAGAGAGAGAGAGAGAGAGAGAGAGAGAGAGAGAGAGAGAGAGAGAGAGAGAGAGAGAGAGAGAGAGAGAGAGAGAGAGAGAGAGAGAGAGAGAATTCAGAATTCACTCTTTTACACAAATTTCAATTTAAAGAAATAAATTATTTAATATTTATTCTTATATGAGATTTTGATGTGCTATTGAATGTGCAGAATTGACTAATTAAAACATATTTTAAAATACATGAAAATTATAATAACAAGGAGACGTTATACCCAATTTAGGCTTTGATAACATGAGGCCTATGCGAAATTCGAACTTAATATTTTTTGATTCCTGTGAATAATCGAGATTTTAATCTAATCGCACTATTTGTAACCAAAATATATTCTTACAGAAAGCGCCCGGTAGCTCAGTGGAAGAGCAATCGGGTTGGAGAATGTGCTATTCTTCTTTGGTTTAGTTTGTCAAAGTCAGAGGTTTGAAAAAAAAACTCGAGCAATTTTTAAGATTTCCCGTAATTGTTTTTTAAGTCAAAATACCAAATAAGTTTTCAAATGTTTGGATTGAAAAAAACATTTAGAAAAAAATGCGTTTTACTTTAGATGGAGTTCTAAATGTCCTCTAACTGTAATGTTGAGACAATTACAGCAAAAAAGGCGTAAGTCTCTACGTGTTTTTAGATAGTCTATATATATCTTTCTGTAATTCATTTAAAACATTGGATAATTTCGTTTCACAACACTTAACTGAAAATAATATTTGTCTTCTGGACTAGTACCCAAATTTCATAGGTACTATAGAAAAACATTAAGAGTGAACAACGGAAAACGCAGTATGGAACACCCAAACCAAAACACACGCGACAAAGATTACTGTGCAAGTGCCCGAAATATTTCAGTGACTTGTACTTGCTGACATTAAAACATTCCAAACAGCTATTTTCTTAAGACTATTCACACATTTACGGACCTTTTGGAGAAACTTTAATAAAAAGTAACATTCTTTCCTAAATCTTCAACATTTCGAAATATTTGCGTAAATCCTTAAAATATGCAATTTTTTAACCTAATGATTTTCACATTTGAAAAAATAATGTCTCTTATTTACTGATAGTTTCAAAAGCCTCGAAAATTTATTTATTAATAGATTTTTATCCGATGTCTTAACAACTACGACTACATTGAACATTTCAATCATTGTTTTTAATACAATATATTCATAAGTTTTGAAAACCTGTTTTAATGAAAGGAAAATTAATTTCTAAACATTACGCTTTTTCCCCAAATTTTCCACTTACAAACTATCTAGAAACTCCGTAAAAGTAACGAATTTTCCTAAATTTGAAACATTTGAAATTTATTTAGGTAATTCTTAAAATTGAGTTTTTAACGGTTATTTTCAAGCATTATGACAAAATTAACTGTGTTTCCATTTGGAAATGCTTATTTTTCAACAAGAATACAAAAGTGAGATTTATTAATAGTCCTTAGTGTCGTAAATTAACGTTTTTTAATGAAATTTTAATATTTGATTTTCTAATATACCAAATCATTTTATTAGTTGCTTAAAACCCTGTGTATTAAAAATTTAACTTCTAAAATGACGCTCTTTCTTAAATTTCCACATTTACCAAATTTAAACTCTTAAAAGTACGAGTTTTCCTAAAATTCAACATTTGAAATTATTTGTAAATACTTAAAATTGAGTTGCATTTAACGGTATTTCTAGACACTTTTGAAAAAAATTAATGTGCTTTTCATTGAAAGGCAATTTCAAAAAGCACAAAAGAGAATTTTATTAATTGTTCTAGGTGTCTTAATTACGTTTTTAATGAATTTACAATATTGTTTATATACCAAATATTTCCATAGTTTGTTGAAAGCAAACCTGTTTTAATAAAAACAATTTAGCTTCATTTCTCTCGAACTTTCTTTCTTAAATTTTCAATTACAAATTTAGACACTCCTTAATGAGTTACGAATTTTCCTAAAATTTCCAACATTTTTTGAGACTTTTAGAATCTTAAAACATTGACTAAGTTTTTAACGGTCATTTTCAGCATGAGAAAAGAAAAATTAATGTGTTTTCATGAAATGCTAGATTTCACACAAAGGACAGGACAGAAGAACACGTGAATTATAATAGGCTCTTATGGTGTCTTAAATTCGAGGGTTTTTAATGCAATTTTCAATATTTGTTCTTTACTATACCAAATATTTCATTAGTTCGGAAAACAAACCTGTTTTCAATAAAAATTTTAATTTCTACAAAGTACGCCTTTGCTTAAATTTTAACATTCAAAATTTAGAACGTCTTACAAGTACGACTTTTCCTAAATTTCAACTTCAAAAACCAAATTTTCTTTGAAAATATTTTTTACTTCATTTGCTTTCCTTCACAACAAGAAAATTGCCTAGTTTTTTTTTTTAAGAAAGCGGGTTTTTTTTATTTTACGGCATTTTGAAAAAAATGTTTCTTGAAATGCAAATTTAAAAAAGGCACGAAAAGAGACAGCTTATTAATGGTTTCTAGGATGTCTTAAATTACGTTTTTTAATGAAATTTTCAATATTTGTTTTATATACCAACTATTTCATTATTTTGTGAAAACATGTTTTAATAAAAAATTTTTAAACTTCTAAACATTACGCTTCTTTTATGTCTAAATTTTCACATTACAAAACTAGAACTCTTAAAAGTACGATTTTTACTAAATTTTCACACACATTTGAATAATTATTTGTTCAATCTTAAAAATGATGTTTTTAACCCGATATTATTCATCAAATTTGACGAGAAAAATAATGTGTTCATTAAAATGCTTCTTCAAAAAGCTGAAAAGTGAATTTATTTCTAATAGTCTTTAGATGTCCTTGCAAATTGCGTTTTTTTAATGAAATCTTCAATCATTTGGTTTTTATAGTTCCAAATTCATTAGGTGCGAAAACCTGTTTTAATAAAAATTTTAACTTCCTAAAATTACGCTTTTCTTAAATTTTTCAATTACGAATCTTAGCACTCTTAAGTAAAGATATAATTTTGTCAAACATTTGAAAATTATTTAGTAAATCTTAAATTTGAATTTTTAACGGTATTTCAGCACTTGAAAAAAATAATGATGTTCCGATTAACAATCAATTTCCAAAAAGCCTGAAAGTGAATTTAATTAATAGTTTTAGATGCTTAAATTGACGTTTTTTAAATGAATTTCAATATTTGTCGTTTTGTTAAACACAATAATTTCAATATAGTTTTATATTAGTTGTTTTACATAAAAAAAATAACACATCTAAAATTACGCTTTTTTCTTAAATTTTCCCATTACAAAATTATTTAGAACCTCTTAAAAGTACGATTTTTCCCTAAATTTCTAACATTTGACACATTTATTTGGGTCTATTCTTAAAATTGAGTTGTTAAGGGTATTTTCAGCATTTCCCGAAATGTTGTAGTTTACAATGAAATGCATTTATTTAAAAGCAAGCAACAATTTTATTTAATTCTTTAAGGTGTCTTAAATTGACGTCTTTATCAATGAAATTTCATATATTTTTTTTCTTTACTATACATTAGTTCCTTTATCATGTCAGTTTACAACAGAGATGTATTTAACCTCTTCTGTGCTTAAATGTTTTATTTTAACCACAATTCTCAGAAACTCTATAAAAGTACGCATTTGTTCTAACATCTTCAACAATTTGAATATTATTTGCGGTAGATTATCTTAAAATGCAGTTTTTAACGGTGTAATTCCAGCATTTGAAAAAAATAATGTGTTTCCAGGTTGAAATGCAAATATTATAACAAGCAGACAAAGAGAATTGGAATTGTTTTAGCGAGTGTCTTAAGTTTGACGTTTTTGTAATGAAATTTCAATTATTTATGTTCATCTTCCAAATATTTCAATTAGTTGTGAAAACCTAGTTTTAAATAACACAATCTTTAATTCTAAATTACGCGGTTTCTAAAAGTTTTACATTACCGATTTAGAACTCTTCCAAAAGTACGCAGTTTTCCTAAATCTTCCAACATTTAAATTACTTTCGGTTTAAATCCTAAAATTGAGTTCTTTAACGGTATTTTCTTTTCAGCATCTGAAAAAAATAATGTGTTAATCAATTGAAAATGCCAACTTTATCAAAAAGAAAGCTTGAAAAAGTGAATCTATTACTACTTTTCGAATCGCCTATAAATTTGACAGTATTTTTAATGAAATGTCACCAATAATTGTGTTCTTTCATATATCCCAAATATATTCATATAGTAAATTTGCAAACTGTTTTAACTAAATACATTTACATTGTTCTAAACATTACGCGTTTTCCCAAAGCTTTTACCACATTACAAAATCTCAGAACATCGTTAAAAGGTCTACCGATGCTTATCCATTAAATCCTTAAAACATTTTGAACAATTACGTTTTTGAGAATCCCTTACGGCTCCGGCTCCGCAGCCCGGCTTTTTTCAGCCATTTCTCAGTACCGGTGGTGTTCTCACTTTGAAAAATGCAAATTTTAAAAGCAGAAAAGAGGAAACTTTATAAATCTAGTTTAAGTTGCTTAAAAATGACGTTTTTTAAATGAATCTTCAACCTATGTCGTTTAATATCCCCCAAAATAATATTGCATTAGGTATGTGCAAACCATGTTCAATTAATAAAAATTTTAACTCTTCGAAAACCCGACTTTCTCGCATTAAATGATCAGATTTTTGAAAGCGTTCTCCAAAGTTCCACAATAATTTACACTAAACACTCCTTCAAACATTTGAAAAAAGAAATTCATAATGGTAATTCTTCAAATTGAGTTTCCTTTCTAAGGAGATTATTCAGCATTTGAACCAACAAAACAAGAATTAAAATATTTTTTGGTCGTTTTATTTTTCACCTATTGACACATGCCCATTCAAACAAGCAGAAAATGCGCAATTATTGAATAGGTTTTAGTGTCTTAAATTGACGTTCTTTAATGAAATTTCAAATCATTATGTTTTAACTATAACGCAACATATTTATCATTAGTGTTGAGTAGAAAACTGTCTTTAATAAAAAATAATAACCTCAAAAAATTGTTACCCTTTTTCTTAAATTTCACATCCAAACTTATAGAACTCTTCTCAAAGTTACGATATTTTCCTAAATCCTTCCAGCACTTGAAATTTGATTTGTGCGTAAATTCATACTAAAATTGAATTCATTCTAACACTGGTATTTTCAGCGCATTTGAACAAAAGATAACAGGTGATCTTCCATTTTAAGTGCCCCCCCAATTTCAAAAAGCCAGAAAAGAGAATTTTAAATTGTTTTTAGGTGTCTTAAAATTCGATTCTTTTTTTAGTAAAATATCAATATTTCCGATTTTATATAATCACCAACATTTTTCAGTTAGTTGTGAAAACCTAGTTCTGTCAATTCACAAAACATTTTACACTTCTAAATTTATGGTTTATTCTTCAACTTTTCACAATTACGAATTTTAGAAAGCTTCTTAAAAAGAGACCGATCTTCCTCCTAAATTCTCAACATTTGAAATTTTTTAATCTTGAAATTGAGTGTTACTGGTATATTTCTTCCAGCACTTGAAAAACAATAATGTTGTCTATCATTAACATTCAAGTGTTCAAAAAGCTGAACAAAGAGGTCGAACTTGGATTAATAGTTTTAAGATGTTCTTTTTTTTTAAAATTTTGACGGTTTTTTTTTTTTAAATGGGAAATTTCTTTTACGATTTCGAACAAAATTTTGCATTGTTTTCTGAAACCTGTGTTTAATTAACAAAAATTTAACTTCTAAAATTACGGCTTTTTCCTTAAATTTTCACATTACAAAATTAGGACTCTGCAATCAAAGTACAATTTTCACTTATTTTCAACATTTGTGAATTATTTGAAGAAATAAAATTTTCAAAATTGAGGTTTTTAAAATCCATCAAGAATAGCTCAATGCCACAAGAGCAGCTAAATAACTTAGCTTTCCATATAAAATGACAAATAATTCACAAAAGAACATGAAAGTAGATAAATTTATGTAAATAAAGTAATATATACTGAGTGTACTTGCCAGTATCCCCGTTTTAAGAAATAGATTAATAAGAATAATTTGTTGAATAAATTAAATAAATACCCAAAAAAATATCGTGTCTAATTAATATGTAGAACCTAGTAGAATAAAAAATAATATTAACTAAGATAATAATAATTACGGCTTTCATATAATATAAAATTAATATAAAATAATAAATTTAAAGAAATTACTTCTAAATGAGAAATAATTTCACTAAAATTTTTATTACAAATATTATAAGTAAAATACTAATAAAAAATTAGCAAGTATTTATAACACAGAGATATAATTCAAACACATTAGAAAAAAAAAAAATAAATAATGTGAATCGAAAAAAAAAACTGCAAAAATTACAAAAGCTAAAAAAAGATAAGATGAATAAAATAGATTAGTGCAAAAGAATATGTATAAATTGAACAGAAGTTCTTTTAAATAGAAAATAAAGAAACAAATAATTTGGATATAAATATGTAAAATAAATACACAAAATAAAAAAATATAAAGATTATTATAATCATTATAGAAAAACAATGTAAAAATATATTAAAATTAAAACTATATTAATATACGACTTATATAATATAAAATACACTTTCAACCACTAACAATATAAATATATATATAATATATATATATAGAATATATATATAATATATATAAAAATATAAGAAGTATATAAAAACAATAAATAATAATATAGAAACTAACTAAAATAAAAAAAATAAAAGTGATTATATGTAATATTAAAATGCAAATATCAAAAAAAGGACTGAAAAGTGAACTTACTAATTAAAAATAAATTATATATAGTTCATAAATAAATATGAGAGAAACGTTTTTTATGAAAAAATTCCAACAAAAAAAAATATCAAGTTATATATTAAAAATATAAAACCAAAATATATCAAATAAGAAATGTAGATTGCAATGATATAATTTATAAATAAAAAAAATAATATAAACTTCTAAAAAATTCTGACTATTTCTTAAAATTTCCACATTACAAATCTTAGAATTCTTAAAAGTTAAGATTGTTTCCTATTTTTAAAACTTGAACTATATTTGACGATAACAAATACTTAAAATTGAGTTATGTAACAGATTATTACTTCACGCAGCTTGAAAAAATGAATATGTTTCACCTTAGAAATGCCATAATTTCAAAGCAGAAAGATAAATTGATTAATATGTTTTTAAAGGGAACATTAAATTAACTTAGTTATTTTAGGAATTTTATATTTGTTTTTTATTACAAAATATTTCATTAATTGTAGATAGTTGTTCATTAAAAAAATTATTAACTTTCTACAAAAAAATTACGCTTATTGGCTTAAATTAAATTCACATAACAAAAATTAAGAACTACTTAAGAAGTACGATTTTTACCTAAATATCAACATTTAGAAAATGGAATAATAAAAGTAATACCTTTAAAATTAGAATTAAATTTACGCATTACTTTTATCCCAGACATTTGAAAATTAGGAGTGTCTCCCTTGCACGAGCTTTTGGAAGCCCGAAAAGAAGAATAAATTGTGTGTTTTAGGTGTCTTAAAATTGACGTTTTTTAATGAAATTTCAATATTGTTTAATCAAATCATTCATTAGTTGTGAAAACAGTTTTTTAATACAAAAATTTTTTTTTAACTTCTAAGCGATTACCCACTATTTCTAATTTTCACATTACAGAATCTACGAACTATATAAATACAGTACCATTCTTTTACCTAAATTTCAACATTTGCAACCATTATATTGTTAAATCATTTATATGTATATGAATTCTTTAAACGATTTTCAGCAATTGAAAAAAATAATTGTGTTTATAATGAAATAGCAAATTATCAAATGCCAAGAAAGAATCAACTACCTCTATTATTAGTTATTTAGAAGTGTCTTAATAGAACGATATTTTAATGAAAATAGTACAATAATATGTTCTACATATGACCAATACTATTCAAAAGCTGTAGTTCGTGAAACTGTAGTTTAATAAAAAGATAAACTAAATCCATAAAATTACGCATTTTTCTTCAAATTTTCAACCATAACAAATATACACTGCTTAAAATAAAACGATTTTATCCATTAAATTCAAACAAATATGTGAAAATTATTATGCATTAAAAATCTTACAATTGAAACCAGTGTTTTAACCCAGTATTCAGCAATTTAAAACAATAATGTGTTGCATTGACAAGCAATTTCATTTAACTACGAAAAAAGTAAATTTATTAATTAGTCATCAATTAAGAGATGTTCTTAAATTGAACAAACGCCAACGTTTTATAATGAAATTTCATTATAACCTTTTTACCTATACCAAATATTTCATTAGTTTGTGAAACTTGTTTTAATAAAAAAAATCCTCTTCAATCATCTAAAATACAGGCCTCCCTTTTCTTTAATTTCACAATTACGACCTTTAGAAATCCTTAAAATACCGAATTCTCCTAATTTCAACATATTGAAATTATTTGCTAACAATCTACCTACACAATTTGAGGATTATCAGTAAAGGATGGATTATTCACAGCATTTGAAAACCATCAAATAGTGTTTTCCATTGAATTGCACAATTCAAAAAGCTGAAAAGTGAACTTTTTAATAGTTTTAGATGTCTGTCGATGACGTTTTTAATAAATTTCCAATATATATGATATTTTACATATAACCAAAATATTTCATTAGTTTTGAAAAACCTGTAATTTAATAAAAAAAAATATTAATTTCTAAGATTACCGCTTTTCTTCTTAAATATTTCACGGCATTACACACATTATAGAACTCGACAAAGTCACCCGAATTTTCCATAAGAATTTCACATTTAGAAATAAGATCTTTTACCAACGTATACATAAAAAAAATTTATCTTAACCCGGTACCTTTCAGCAATTCTTTGAAAAAATAATGTTGTTCATTGAAATGCAATTTTTTGATGTCTAAAAAACAGAGAACATTATTAAAATACATTTTAGACGTTTTCTTAATTTGACGTTTCTTTAGAATGCAAATCTCAATATTTGATTTTTGATATACACAATATTTCATATAGTTCTGTTGAAAAACACTGTTCTCTAATAAAAACAAATTTTAACTTAGACTAAAAAATTACCACGCTTTGATTCTTAAAATTATATCACATATACACAGATAATAGAACTCAATTTAAAAAGTACGATTTTATTCCCCATAACATAGTTAATTTTTATTAGTGATTATTTTAAATCTTACAAAAGTGAGTTTTTCTACGAATTTTTCAAGCACCTGAAAAAAAATGTAGTTGTCATTAAAAAACTAGTAATGCTTTGCTTTCTAATTTCAATTAAATAGGTATTTAGATAGTCCTTAAATTTGACGTATTTATAAATGAAAATATAATCATAATATTGTTTTATAGATAGACCAAATATTTCAATTAGTTTGACAAACCGTGTTTTTAACTATAAAAAATTTAACTATCTAAACAATTACCGCTATCTTCTGATTTTTTTAAAAAATCGTACATGAAATTTCAGAAACTACATAATAAAAGTACGAAATATTTTACCCTAAATTTCACAACTTTTAACATATAATTTGGATAATAACTTAAAAATTGGAGCATTTTAACATGTTTATTCACGACATTATAAAAACAAATAATGTGTTATCACTTTAAATCAATTCACATAAACATTAATCGCTTTCCAATAATTTGATTATCATTGGTTCTTTAATTAAACGATTTTAAGATGAAAATATTCATATTGTTTAAATACAAAATAATAATTCATAAGTTGTGAAACCTGTTTAAATAAAAATATAATAACAAATGCAAAAATATACTTTTTCACTTTTTTTTTAATATTATATTGTTATTTATTTTCAAATTTACACATTACAAATTTAGAAACCTCTTAAAAAAGTACGATTTTTCCTCAAAAAATATTCAAAGCATTATCGACCATCTATATTTTGAGACATCCTTGAAAATATGAAGGTTTCTAAAAACGGATATATAAATCAGGGACAGCTAATTGAAAAAAATATGATTTTCACTTAAAATGCAAAACTTTCAAAATGCTCAAAGATGAAAAAATTTTTAAATAGATTAAGATGTCTTAAATTGAAGTGTAATAATAATTAAATATAATGAAAAATAATAAAACAAATAATTGAATATTGTTTACAAATAGATTTAATAATTAGGTAGAAAACCTAGTATTTATAGAGCTAGAAATCTAAATAACAATCATAAAACATTACGCTAAATTTAATCTATAAATTTCTAACAAATATAACGAATTATAGAACCTCCTTAAAAGTACGTACTTCTTCCAATAATTCAACATTTGAAATTGATTTGGATAAAATATGCCCGCTATTCTTAGATAAAAATTGTCGAACGGTTTTTAACGATTGATTTCAGCACCGGTGAAAATAAAATAACTTAATGTGTAATATTCTCTAAATGTACAAAGGTGCATTCAAAGCTGAAAAGTAGAATTTATTAAATAGTATATCTAGAGATGTTTCTAAAAAATTGAACAAGGAATTATTTCAAATGAAAATGTCCAAGGATGTGTTCCAGTCAATGGATCATCAAATATTTGAAGAATTGGCAGATGAAAACACAAACCATGCATAATATTAACATAAAAAAATTTTAACTTCTAAAATCTACGCCTTTTCTTAAATTTTAATACTACCTATAATAGAAAACTCTTAAAAGTCCGATTTTTGCTAAATATTAACATGTTCTAAATTGCCTATCGGTTAACTCCGGATATGATAATTAAATCCGGGATTTTCTTTTAGGTGTTTGAAAAATTGAAATTGTAAAATATATGGAAATGCATTATCAAAAAGCAGAAAAGCTGATTATCAGTTAAATAAGTATAGGTAGGGATACGTAAATGAACGTTTATTTAGAATGCAACTTTATCCCAATCATTTGTTCTTTATAATTAACCAAATCATCATATCCATATTTTGTGAAAACTGGATTTTTAATAAAAACACTTTTAATCTCTAAATTAACGCATGTTGCAATTTGCAAACCTTATGTGGACTTTAACCTATGTCTTAGTCTCCTAAAGGAAAAGTACGATTATTTCCTAAATTATTCAACCAATTAGCCTCATAGGATATTAAAATCATAAACATTCAGCAAAAAATTTTAAACGAAGGTAATTTAGTGCATTTGAAAAAGATACATAGGTGTATTCGTATTGAAAGCATGCAATTTAACCCGCACCCGCCCAAAAGAAAATCTTAATTACTAATTGTTTATACGGGTAGTCATTAAAGACCGTTTATTTTTACTGAAAAGTTACAAAATTAAATATGTTAATTTATAATGACAAACTATAGTTCATTAGTTGGTGAAACCAATGTATGTAAATAAAACAACAATACTCATAACGTTCTAAAAATTAGCTTGCTTTATTTTCAAGAACAAAATCTTCAGTAGGTTTGTGCCACATTTCAAAATAATTCTCTGAATATATTTTCTATAATCTTGAAATTAAAGTTGATAACACAACAGATAATTTCTCAGCATTTGACAAAACATAATATATGATGACTGCATTGAATTCGGCCAATTTCAAAGAAAAAGCAGAAAAAGTGTAATATATTAATAGTTGTTAGCGTGTAGTCATATAATGACGTTTTTTAATGAAAATGCAATATTTGCATTGATAATAACCAAAATATTTTCATTAGTTCGTTGAAAAACCTGTTAATTTTAGATAATAATTATTACTTCGTGTAATTAAGCTATTTTTGTTACAAAATAAGAAATAAGAAATGAAGAAAAGACTCTATAAAAGACCGATTTTGC
>JABUQX010138089.1:20000-22500 GCA_015478945.1 Trachelipus rathkii | reverse complement strand
AATTTGCGAAAAGTAATGCAGTCTGGCATCTCTGGCTTAAAGTTGAGGGGTATCTATAGTTTTTCTGGACGCTTCTGGCAACTTGTATATTATAATAGTTATATAATATATAATATATATATATTATATTATATATATACATATATATTATATATATAATATGATATATATATATCTAATATATATATATATAATAATATATAATATAATTATTATAATATATTATATATATATATATATATATTGATTCTCATATTGAAAAAATATAAAAAGATTTCTTTGCTTTATTAAGTTGCAGATTTCAGGTGTTATTTATGTATTTTCACTCGGAAACGCTTTGTAATATATATATATTAATATATATATATATTATATATATATATATAAATATAATATAATAATTATTAATATATATATATATATATATATATATTATATATTATAAATATAATATATATATAATTTATATATAATATATATTTAAATATATAATATATATATATAAGTAATATATATATATATATATATATATATATATATTATATATATAATATATATTATATATATATTAGATATATTTATATAATATAATATATATATAATATATAAATATATAATATATATATAATAATTATAATTTTTTTTTTTTTTTTTTTTTTTTTTTTACAGTAACACGCTTATTGCTGGACCCTAGTCAAGGAGGGGCAGAAAATAAAACAAGGAAAACCCCACCAATTCCCAACCAGCCTAACGCAAAGCTCTCAGGTGAGCGCAGACGTGGGCCTTAAAGAGAGGGAGATTAAATATAGTTGGAAAAACAGAAGAAGGCAGGAGTTCCCACATAACAGAAGTAGCTGGAAAGAAAGAGGCACCACAACAACAAGTCTGGGTTCTCAATACTCACGCAAAATTCATTCGAAAGCATGGCACCCCTTGTATTGCGAGGCGACGCAATGGAGGTGGATACGAGCGCCACTCCCCTGAGCATCTACCGCTGTAGTACCTATAGAAAAAGAGATAGTGCGCCAACGTTCACGGTCGTCAGAGATAGAGGGTCAAGATAGTTTAAAAGTAGGGGACAGTTATTATTCTCTTAGCTTTAGACTCAAACCCTATCCAATAAAGGGGAGCGGAGCCCCCCAAAGGGGGCCAGTACTCCAACAAGGGCAATAAGGCCCTTATATAACTGGAGAGCTGTGCAGAGGAAAAAATCCCGCACCTGAACAGAACTCCCAGATTTCTTTGAGGCCAACCTAGCAATCGCTTGAAATATTAGGGTTTAAGGAAAATCTTATTGTTTTATGTTTAAGACCAGAATGTTATTTGTTATTTCACAGGAAGACTTTAGCAGCCGTCGAAGGAAATAGGAAAGTGGACGGTTGTTTTTGAGCGGGAGATGTAGAGAAGTTGAGTATTTTAAAGAGTTGAATTACAGGTTGCGGTGACCCACGTGAAACCCATCCAGATCGACAGGATAGAATCGGAAAGCTGAAAGCGAGAGGCAACTCTAGAAGCAAAAGAGGAGCAGATTTGAAGTGAGTTGAAGAGTGGGGGGTTGAGTCATCGGCATAAAAGGGAACAGAGTTGGAAGTACAACTGAGGAGATCGTTGATGAAAAGTAGGAATAAAGTTGGAGATAGAACAGAACCTTGCGGAACACCACAGTTAACAGGGAAGGAAGAAGAAGTCGCTCCATCAACAAGTGCCGATATGGAGCGATCTGAGAGAAAACTAGACATGAGTAGGCAAAAGAGAAGGCGAGGAACCCAAAGGGAAGGGAGCTTGAAGCAGTGACGGCGTGCCAAAACCCGGTCAAAAGCTTTGGATATTGTAAGCGCCACACGCAAGACTCCCCATTAGTCCCTAAGGGCAGAGACCATAAATCATTAGATAGGAAAGTATGTCACGAGTTGACCTCGAGCGTCGAAAGCCATACTGATGATCTGAAAAGAGGGAATGAGACTCCAGATGATCCAGGAAATGAGAGTTAAGAAGAGTTTCAAAGATTTTAGACAGAATACAATGAGAGCTATAGGGCGATAGTTAGAAGGTTCAGAGCGGCTACCCTTTTTTTCGGAATCAATTGGACATGGCGCGCTTCCAACATTGAGGAAAAGTATTAGAATTAAAGCTTAGGGAGTAATGTGAACGAGGACAAGGCGCCAGCTGCAGAAGCACACTCCCTCAAAAACGGGGAGAATGCCATCCGGGCAACCAGTACCCTTTCTAGCTTTCATGGATTAGAGGATCCCATGCACTCTATCATGTTGCTATCGTATGTAAAGATATGGGAGTCCTGGGAGAAGGAGAGTAAAAGGTGGGATGCCAGAATGTCCAGGGTGGAATTAGATAAAAAACAAAAAGGCCTTTCCAGAAGGAGTATTAGCAACATAATCCATCGGAGCGAATAAAGGAGAAAAGCAGATTTACAGAAGTTATTAGAGATGTTTTTGGCAAGGGCCATAAATTTTTATCAGTAGAGAACCAAGAAGGTTGGCGC